>JAOVVB010011160.1:0-16725 GCA_028570985.1 Heterobranchus longifilis | reverse complement strand
AACTCAGTTTTA
This sequence comes from Heterobranchus longifilis, assembly GCA_028570985.1. Taxonomy (NCBI): domain Eukaryota; kingdom Metazoa; phylum Chordata; class Actinopteri; order Siluriformes; family Clariidae; genus Heterobranchus; species Heterobranchus longifilis. The sequence goes on along the minus strand of JAOVVB010011160.1, from coordinate 16,713 downwards.
CAGATCTGTCGATTAAATCAACTAATCGATTAGTCGACAGAATCGTATGAGTGTTAGTCGACTAAGGATTTCTTTAGTCGAGGACAGCCCTAGCAGGTTTAGGCTACAAAAATACTTATATCTTTTATTTAACCAGGAAAAGTCTCACTGAGATTAAAATCTCTTTTTCCAAGAGTGACCTTGCCAAGAGAGCTGCATAAACAATTTGTTACAACAATAAATACAAAACAGACAAATACAACAGTCGCACACTACAAATGAGTTAGCACAGCATCCAGTCAAAATGTAATCCAACAGTTATAATGCAGCTACCGTCATAAAAAACAAACAAATCAGCAACATGTCAGGAACAATCACAGTGACTGAGAGTACCATTTTGTCGATCCTTTAAAATTGACTTTTGTGATCAGCTCTGACAATTTCGGATCCTTCTGATCAATATTCCAATAAGATGGGGCAGAGTATTTAAAAGCTTTTTTTGACTTAGGCAACAAAACGACTTGGTATGGTTAAAAAACCACAGGGATTGTCATTAAAATTCCCTACTTCTTGTTTAAATGCATGTCCCAGTCACGTGATACACACAGACTTGAACTCCGGTCTCCTAGTTTAAAGTCCTGCGTGTGATCGAGCCAACCACCCCCCCCCCCCTCACCCTCAGAACATGTCTTTGTGTCTTTTAAACCTGGGCCTCATGTCTCACAATTACACGCTATATGTAGGAATTACAGTGCATTACTTTTCGTAGTCATTGCTACGAACAGGGAATGAGACCAAACAGGCAGATGACCAACATTATGGTCCGGCTAAAGCAGACTGACACACACACACACACACCCCTATACTCACACACATGCACACAGGCTATCAGCGGCACATATGCAGACTCCGTGACTGTGCTTCATCGTGACGTTTCAATTAGCTGCAGAGGACAGTCTGGCCACACACTGACGGCCATGCCGTCCCATCTGGGGTTACTGCAGTCAAACAGGCAGGCGGACGGACGGACAGAATGACAGACAGGCTGATGGCCCTCCACGCTTATTAATTCCGTGCAATGACGAGGGCGGGGTGAGATCAGAACACAGTGATGGGAATAATCAGTGGAGGCAGTGAGCTGTACTTTTCCCAGAATGACAATATGGTCGCTGAGAGCATATGGTTGTTCTCCGTTTGAGTTTCTGTTAGCGTAACACCTCCGGCTCGACAGTTATATAAGTCTCGCTCCTCTCTTTGAAAACAATGCTTCAACCTTATCTCTTCCGCATTCTGCTTGAACCCGCTTTTGTTTGCAGCTGCCGGGACATAAGCAGCACCCATACCACTGCGGCGGCGACAACAACAACAATAACAACAACAACAACCATCTCAAAGGACTAGGAGGGAGGAGGGCTGCATCGCCCCTCTGCAATCCCTCCCTCGAGAATCAGTCTAACTCTTCCCCCGCCTTCGTTTCTATTCTCAGTATTTCCTCCATCTCTGGTGATGCTTTCAGGGTTTATTTATTATTTCATGGATTTTTGGGGGATTTTTTCCCTTTGTTGATATTACAGCTGAAGATTGACAGGAAAGGGATGAGAGAGAGAGAGAGAGAGAGAGGGGACGACATGCAGCAGAGGTTTGCGGCCGCAGGTTCGACTTTAGCCTTTGTATATGGAAGTGCATGCTCCCCAGTGGATCCAGTGCATCATAAGGCAACTTAGATTTAAGACTTTTTTAATGCCACTCAGAATGAAATTGAAGACCAATTTCACAATAACCAAAATTGAATAAAAAAATAAAAAATTATGAACCAAAATCAATGACTTTGGGTTAAGGACAATTTTGCCCAAATGCTTATTGTAATATACAAAAAGTATATTTTTGTCTCGTGGCACAGACAAGGGTAGAACAGAATTGGGATTCCCCAGCGGGTTTTCTTAACGATTTTGTTTCTCACTCTGCATGTGGGATTCCACTGCCTTGATTTCCACCTTTCCATGTTTGTAAAATGTTTTCCATGAAATACAATGAGCCTTGTGTGCATTGCCTTCTACCGGTTTCAGCCATGCTGTGAAATCTTGGTTAAAATAGACAATTTTCTTTGAATTTGCACTCCCCCATGCAATTTTGCAATGCAATGCCTGAAAAAATAACGATTTAGAAAAATCCCACGTTAGCATTTTTAAGATTTTTGAAAGACTGATTTAAGACAATTTAATACCAATTAAGGCCTTCTTTTTTGATTAATGAATTCAATGCCTTTTAAGGCTTTTTAAGGATTTGCGGGAACCCTGTTTGCTTTATCGCAAGGACAAACTAAATGTCTCCCCCTGTCTATCTGCTCACTTCTCTCTGTCCGGATCCCCCTCGTCATCTCTCTCTCATCCTCCCTCCATCTCTTTCTCTCCATCACCCTCTCTCTGGTGGAGGGTAGTAATCCCATTAGGATCAATATTCCAGGCGAGTGAGCATCCTTTCACTGCAGCAATTACAAACCTTTAGAGACATAAAGGAGAGCATTTCTTCACAGCTTAGACCATCAATCAACTATTTAGCTTCAGAGGCAAAGGATGTTGTGTGTGTATGTCTGTGTGAGAGAGAGAAAGAGAGTGTATGTGTGCGTGCGCGCACGTGTTTCTGAATTCTGCATTATTGTTCCGTCTGCGTAACTGAAATGACTGTTGGGATTTTCGTCTTATAGATCCTATTATGGGTGTATGAATACATGAGAGAGCTTCTTAATGCACACTTCCCATCTGGCGGCGCAACAAGGCCCTATGATCTCCCCTGTGAATGCATGTATTAGCATTGTCCACAGTGGGATTTCACAGACGGCTAAGCTTGGCTGTTTAGCCAGGGGTTAATATTTCATGCCTTCACGTTATCCCCCAGCGCTCCCACCCCAGCAACCGCCCTCCTCTACTTCAAGCATCAGCATCAAATCCATGCGCGTTCTCTCCGCAGCATCACTTCATTGCAATAGTGTGCCAGATACACGGTGTGCTAATTTAAAGGGGACATATTATGCAGATTTTCAGGTTCATACTTGACATACATACATATTTTAGGTTTGTACTAGAACATGTTTACATCATAGTTATACTGTAAATTATGGATGTAGTCTCTGTGACGTCACCCATATGTTTCTGAAGAGCCAAAATGAAGCTCAATGTGAGTGGCTCCGGCCGTCGACATTTTGGCACTCCGAGGTGGAGCTGAGGCGGGCAGAATAAAGCCTGGCTGCAGCGACTAGCTGCCTGTGACGGCACCCATATGTCACTCCAAGCGGCATGCCCTTAATTATGCATAACTTTAAGCCTTTATATAATTTAAACGGGTGAGTTATAAAAAAAAAATCAACTCCAGTAAAGTTGTCACAAAGGGGGAAACCATTTTCTCTACCAGGCTATACATATATTACTGTTGTAAAGTTCAGTATTTTAACATGGGGGTCTATGGAAATTTACTGGCTTTTGGAGCCAGCCTCAAGTGGCCATTCGAGGAACTGCAGTTTTTGGTACTTCCGCATTGGCTTCATTTTTCAGCACCGGAGGTTGCCGCTTCATTTACATGCTTTAATGTTCAAAAACACATTATTTTTCTCATACTGTCTGTCTGAGTATACCTGTATTCATCCTCTGTCTGAAACGCTCTGTTTTAGCACCTGTCTCTTTAAGCCTCCCTCCAGAAAAAGCCCAGTCTGCTCTGATTGGTCAGCGTTTTCCAGTCTTTTGCATCTGCATGTCATTGCAGCCAGGGAATGCCTGTAACGGCACTGTAGTGACACTGTAGTGACACTGTAGTGACACTTTCTACCTATATATGTAGTATAGCTGTGACATCACAACTTCACAAAAGTCCTGACGGCTCCTTTAAAGGCACAGTTTCTAAACACAGGCTGTGTGCGTTTCTCTGTGGATTGAGTGCTTTGATACTTTCACAGTATTTGTGTATAACCACGACCTGCTTTATATATATATATATATATAAAAAAAGACATGGAAATCTCATGTTTACAATATGGGACCTTTAACAATCTTTGAACTAGGCTCCTCGACAGATGTGGATCTTCCTATGATTGTAATTCTTCTAAAGAAAGTGGTTTCTCGTTAACATAAATACCACTGCTAGAAACCCATCTCTCGCCATCTTCCTCTGAATACTCTCTCTGCCTTCTTCTCTGTCTCTAATGAGGTGGCGTGACTGACAGGAATGGTGAGGGCATATCACTTCTCATCTTGTCAGCTCTGCGGCCACTTGTGCCCCTCAATGTCACAGGGCTCTTCTTTGCCTGGAGGCCCCCGGCTTCCATCTATCTAACTGCTCCACAACCCCCATCTGGCACGTCTCGCTCCGAGACAGAGGCGGCCTCGGTTGGGTCACATCTGGAGGCAGTCTTGGTAGCAGGCTCTGGAGAACAGTGCGGCTACGATAAGAACGCTAAGAAAACGGGGGGGAAAAGCACTTCATCAAAGAGCTTCGTATACATTCTCTGCCGTGAGAATTTAATCTGTCTCTGGGTTAAAATTTGTTAGAGTCTAACAATTTAATCAGTTCTTTAGTGAAGCGGAAAATAGAAAATGCTATACTGTACAGTAGGTCTGACGCAGCAGTGTGGGTTAAAACAACAAATAACTAAATATTAAAGGCTTGCAATAAAAAAATTAAAAAACACAGGAAATGACATATCCAAATGGCTCGCTATTTTTATCGACGATGCAGAGCTGCATTATAGCCCGTGGCTCACACTGTCAAAATGATCGTTCTAATTCTTCGCCATGAAAAAATTCAATTAGACTATCATTAGACCAGGCTGATGATGAGGTTCTGTTTATCGTTAACTGCACATTATTCGATTCTTCATTTAACAGGCAGCGCCTCATTTACTGATGATCCATTTAACAAATGCTCTTCTAAAAGTTTCTTTGGGCTGAAAATGTGGAGTTTCTGAATGTATTCTCGTCTGTGTATTTTTTCAAATGTATTTTTTTTGCACAGGAAAAAAGAATTCTGGGTGAATTGTCATGTCTGTTGGACACATGCTATCTGCTTAGTGGTGTGCGATGACAAGTTCTCTTTCCTGCCAGTTTGACTCAGAAACTCAAGCATATGACGGCATGTTAACAAACAAAGGGAGTGGCAGAGGAGGGCAGTACAGTCCCCCCCCCCCCCGAAAAAAAAATGGGAGCAAAAAGAGTGCATGCATGTATGGAAGAGTGTTAGTGAGAGCAGCAGAAGGGGCTTGATGGCACTTGTGGTAGTGGATTAACTGTTACATCCCGAACAGAAAGTGGGAGCTGGAGAGAAGAGGCTAAAGCCGAGCCCTCATTTCGTGAAGGATTTTTTTTTTAACCAACAATAGAGAGGGGGACAGATTGACTTCTATAGGGCCAGCACTGTCTGTTCTTCTTTCCCTGCATCCCATTCCTATAAATCTCAAAATTCTCCCAAAAAGGAATCTAGCGTAGTTCCAGCTGCACTTGGAAGCCTGTGGGACCGAATGTGGCTTTGCACCCTACAGTCCCTGCTCGGTGAATCTACCAGATGCCATTGTAACTATACCGCACATCCTTTGCCTCTCCCATCACATTATCTCACTTCCAGCGTGCACATTATTCGCACACGCAGTCACACAAATCCACACACGCCGAAGGTCCCCGTACCGATCACCCACTCGTTCCTTCCAAAACCCTGGAGACGGAGGAGACTAACAAGGGAACAGGGGATGAAAACAGAGCTCTGGAAGACATGTAGCGCTGGAGGAAAAAGTGGCAGGGTGGAGGACATCTTTCCTCGGAATCAAACTGTGCATATTTTCATCTTTGCTCATAGACCAACTCCCACAGGACATCAGTATGCCAAACCAAAGGCCCGCTGCGTCTGTTTACTCTGCGCTACAAGAGAGGAGACTGAATCAAACTCATTTCAGTAAAGAGAAATTATGTCTCCTTTGATAGCGTCGTGTGAAGGCGAAATCAAAAGCTGCCTCATCCAGCAACATACCGGTAACGCTGTGTTCGCATTACGGGCGACATGGCAACATTCTACAATCTCATTTTCAATGGAAGCCGGCGATATGGCAAACTGACGGCCGACACTCGTCGCTGGCTGACTTCTATTTCCAGTCGTCTTCTCTGCTACTGTGTCATTGAGCTAAGTTAGCTGATGCTATGCTAGCGTCCTCTGTATTGCAGTGCACACAGGGATGTAATGCAGTGATGAAATGTGAAACGGAACAAAACGGGTGCTCGACCAACATCAACGGTTGCCTGACAACAAGTCTGTGACAATGTAGCTTTAGCAATGTAGCAAGTCCTGTTCCAACACTGATGCCAGTTTGACAAATATGAACATTGGGCCTCATGCAGGAAGTGATATACAGTACAAACAAATGCCATCTTATTTTTGTACATATACAAGATTTGTTTTTATTTTGTTCATACATTTGTTCATGTTAGATGATTATATGTTTTAGCTGGGATTTTAATTCCTGTAACACCAGTACTGACGCTCTGGCAAATCATGTTTACTTTAAGTTTATTTAAAGATCCTATATTATGCCAATTTTTAGGTTCATACTTGTAGTTTGGGCTTCTACTAGAATATGTTTACATGTGTTCAAAACACACTTTATTTTTCTCATACTGTCGGAATATACCTGTATTCACCCTCTGTTTAAAACACTCTGTTTTAGCATCTGTCTCTTTAAGCCCTGAAAAAGCCCAGTCTGCTCTGATTGGTCAGCGTTTCCACATCTGCGCTCTTGAGAATGACTGTAACAGCACTGCAGCAGCACTTTCTATAGTATAGTTGTGACATCACAAACCATACAGAAGTCCTGACGGCTCGTTTAAAGGCACAGTTTGTGAATACGGGCTGTGTGCATTTCTCTGTGGACTTTGCATTTTGATACATTTGCAGTATTTATATAGCACCTAGACCTGCTTTATAATAAAAAACAGACATGGAAATCTCACTTTTTTACAAATATGGGACCTTTAACAGTATGTCAATTTCACTACTGCTTAAGTTCTTCTTCTTACAGCCATTTTTTGGTGACATCTCTCCAATTGTTGGGCGTAGTGTTTAGGGGAAGTTACCTCTGCTAATAAACAATTATGATCAAGTGGGATTCCTCATTCTGCACACCTGGGTGAGAGCACATTTATTTTGTCTCTTTACAGAAACTTAAGAGAAAATATCAGATACATTTTAGAGAATAGTGTCCCACTGTCTCATAAAACACACTGGTCAAATATAATAGAAGGCACCATATAATGGTCACAGTCAAGCGCAATAATGAGATTTTTGATTTTATCCAAACAACATGAAAATTGAAAACACAGTGTGATAGCTTTTACAGAGAGCATCCTCACAGCCTGCGTTTGTTTACAGGGGCGAGTGGCAATAACAGTGGCCTTGGAAACACAGTCCGACACTACGATACCGGCTCGACAACATCTACAATATCACATACACAGGAGCTTGGAATACAAACAATGGCTTTAAAGTTTGTTTATCCCCTCCCCACTCCTTCCCAATTATAATGTCAAGAGAATCGCACCCGTGAATCAACAAACCCTTTTGACGTCGGGTCTGCGTGACATATTTAGAAGGATTAAACGCATAGAAATTCAAATGGAACTCAGTAATATGGCTGCACTTTTTTCCGCCTGCTCTTTGCTGCATGTTAAGTGTATGCATGTGTGTATGTTGGTGAATAGATATGTGCTGACAGTCTGGCAGCCTCCATCAGAACCCTGCATCTCTGTCAGACCGCAGGCTGGCGGGCTGACTGATGAGGAGGAGAGCAGCAAAGTGGAAAATGAGAGGAGAGGAGGAGGAGGAGGAGGTGTGAAAGAGGAGCAGAATGGAAGGAGGGCAAAGTGGACGACATGATTTGAGAGGGTTGGAAAAAAGAAAAAAAGAAACAAGGGACGGAAAAAAAAAATATGGCTGTAATTGTGCTTGCGATGCGGCGACAGAGGCCGTGGTTACACTTGTCTTTTCGATGCAACCTTTCTCATCCGATCGTGCCAGGACGCATTAACTGTCAAGTCTGTACGCTCCGAGATCGGATCTTGCTCGCATTGGGATCAGATCAGCCAGACTACATGCCGAGGTGGCCCCGGCTCGCATTTTGTTCGGGTCTCGGGCTGCGGTTGCATGTGTCTTTTCAATGCGATTTTCGTGATGCGATGCGCCAGATCAGAACTCAGCTGTGTCCACGTGACACTTTAATGCGACCTGCCTGGTCGGATAGTGATCGGATATATTTCCGTCTGGATATTCCCAGTGATAGGTGGATCCAAAATGACACTTGGTCCACAAGAGAGACTTCTTCTTTGGTTTATTTTGTAATGAGAGGCGCACTTTGTTGCGGAGAAACCAGTGGAGACCGCCGGTCTCAGCTGTGCTCCAGCTGCTGAATAATATCAGCTAATTCGGTGATAAACACATTTAATTTCCCATATATTCTTCACAATAAAAGTCCCCTGTTATTTTGTTATTCATGAGCTTTTATTGTGAAGCAGCAAAATCAGAAAATTCAGCTTTACACAGGGACGCTTAGGAGAGACACTCATCATGCAGACCTACGTTTGGTAAATTGTCCAGATTGTGTCCAGATTTCTGTGCAATCCGATCAGAATGTGATCCTGACCACTTTAGGATGTGGTCTGGGTCATCGGGTCACAATGCCAGCAAGATCTGATCAGGGACTGTCCAGACAGTTAATGCGTCCTGGCGTGTCGGGATGATAAAAGTCGTAACCGAGGCCCAAGTGAGGTGTGGACAGCACGTGGGCACTATCCAGTCAATTTATCAAACTCGTGTCATCTCGCCGCCACACGGGAGCTCCTCTCCGGAGCGAAAGCAAAGAGAACCGGGGCTGAGACCTGCTGTCTCTGCCGCTCTCTCCTCAAGAAAGCTCGGCTCGTACCAGCCCCGTCACCATTACAAAATAAACAAAGAAAAAGAGGAGGCTCCATCTTGCACCAAGTGCCATTTTGGATGCACCTATTGCGCGTCAATAACGTGCAGAAATATATCCGATCCCTGTCTGATCGGGCAGGTCACACTGAAGTGTGGACGCAGCTTAGTTCCCATCCGTCGCATCCGATCACAAAAGTCGCATTGAAAAGACGAGCGTAACCGCGGCCAGAGAGGAGGTGAGGAGCATCAAAGGATGGATGGAGGAAGGGGAGCAGGCATGGAAGAGCGGTGACAAAAACAGCGAGAAAAAAAGAAAAAGAAAAAGCTGATTTAATAGTAACTGTGTGTGGGTGTGTGTGTGTGTGTCTGTTTGTGTTGCATGTGTGTTACGAGCAGGAACTGGTGTAGGTGAGTGGCAGAGTGTAATAAGAAATGTGACCTATTGATTGGCTGTAGAAAGATGTCAGAGCTCAGCGTGTGCAGGTGGAGGCGGCATGAGGACATCGAGACAAAATGGCTTCCTTCCTCTCCTTCTCCTCCGTGTGTTTATTTCATCTTCATTTACTCGCGCTCAGATTTATCCACTTGGCAACACATCTTTAGCATATAACCTGAGACTTGGCTCGGCGACAGATAAAATCTGGTTATTATATGATTATGATGTGTGGTTAAGGTAACGGCACCCGGGGGCTACGGCGCGTTATCGTGCGAGAGTGTTAAACAGAAGAGGAAGTGGGCTTCCCCGGATTGACAATCCAATTAAACGACTGTGTGGTGTGTTAAGACCCAGGGAAACAACAAATAATACTACGTTTCTGGCCTTATATACACACTTGGATTTAGAGGAGTCTGTCTGTGCAGCCGCTGGTGGAAAAAAAAAAGCATTACACTATAGCAGAGGTTCTTTTCTCAGCCGAGGACCACTTATAGGAATATACTGGGGACCCCATTATATGTCCCTTGGAATAATTTGACGTAGCCTATATTTTTTTCACACTTCTATAGTCTTAGTTATGTATTCTATATTATATGTATTCTGTATCTATGAGCTAAAATATATATATATATTATCTGTTGAACTATGAAGCCTTTTGTTGAAAGAAAACTATTAAAAAACATCTACATTATAATTTCAATTAATGAATCTGAAAACTTTTCACTGACCAAACTTTGAGAATCACTTCCTCATCAACTCCTAATCTGACACAAATTACACCACGGACCCCCGTTTGATAAAGTAACTTCTATAGGTTCCCCCGTCTGGTAGAATTTCTGCTTTTAGATGAGGGTTGTAACGGTACACAAAACTGTCGGTTCGGTACGTACATCAGTTTTTGGGGTCACGGTTTGATGCGTTTTTGGTACAACAGGGTAAACTAAAAAAAAGCTGATTTTTTTTCATTTATTTTAGCACATTGGCCATAATTCGTACTGTAACAGCCGAGGCACTGCAACTGCAACGACTCGTGTACAGGGCAGGAACAACAGACTGAAATACTCACAACATGAAGGGATATTGTAGCGGGGCTCAAGCACTTTGACCATATGTTTTAATACGATATTCCCTCTGACTGAGTGTGGTCTCATATACGCAGTGATAAGCATCGCATTAGTTACTTTGGCATGGTCCGAATCTGCAGGAGGACGCTGTGTGGAGGACTCGCCTTCCGCTCTGCTTTTGTATTGTCCCGTTAATCGACACATTCATTGTGTTTCCACAGATATACTCAGCACACATTTAGACGCAACTCGTTGTCCATTGAGCTCTACTAACGCCGCTAACCGGGCTACGCCGACTAGCTACAGCTGACAACAGCACGCTCTACAATTTCTGTTCCACATGTGCAGGTAGTAAACATAAATAGACTGTTTAGACGTGTTTGAATCATCGCACCGAACGTCCTGTCCTGAAACGGTTCAGTAGGAATACAAGTACCTCTTTTAGATGTTTTATTAGAATGTGTGTGAAACGCCATGACCAAAACAGTCATACATTCTGTCATTGTGTAACTTATGGATGTAATTATAGTGAAAATAAATGATTCCCTTTTTTTGCTGTGGACCCTCTGGAACGCACTCAAGGACCTCTGGGGATCACCGGACCCCGCTTTGAGAACCAAACACACACACACACATGCTCATACACAGCTATATCACCCTCTCTATCTCTGTTCTTGCAGGCTGTCATATATGAAAGCTGTGTGTGAGTGGACCCCGCGAGCAAGGCAGGGAGGATGAAAGAGCGTGACTCGACCTTGCCGCTGTTGCTGGACTCTCAGCGTTGTCGATAACGACAAACCGGGCTCGCCTGCACACTGTAGACTATTCAACCTATAGTATTCGCTCCTCGGTAACGAGCTCCCTCTCTCATGGCCCACCTTGTCAGTGTTTGTATGTTTGCAGCGAGAGGAGATCAGAGGAGTAAGTACACAGGAAGCCTATAGACAGACCAAACACTTCAAATGCCACGCAGGTGATTGATTAGCTGACCTGACCTGGACTCCTGCGTCAATGAGATGGATCATGAAAGACCATCAAAGGGAGGATGTTTAAGGGTGTGTGTATGTATGTGTATGTGGTTTTGTGTGTGTGTGTGTGGGGATGTGTGTGTGTGCATGTGTCGGGTTCCTAATGCTGCTATAAAAGACCCTTCATAGCTGATCAACTGCCAGACTCTCGGTCAATTATTGATGAGGTTGTTTGATATTTAGAGGAGAGGAGAGGTGAGGTGAGGAGGAGTGACACAGACTTTACTTTCTTTATCTCTACATTATCCTCATCATACTTCTTCATTTTCTTTCTCTGTTCTTCCCCCACCCACTCCAACAACGATTTTTTTGGTTGTTTGCTGTTTTGTTTAACCTACATGCAATTTATGTGTTATGTTTATATGCTTTTATTTCTGCTTTCTGGTATTTAGGTTATTGAAGGTGTGTTCTAAAACCCTTACAGGGGCACTTCTCCTGTATACTACACATTTGTTTTCATTGTTTAAAACATTTCTCAAAACTTGGCTTTTTTGTGATGATTTTCATGATAGTTTTGGCAATCTAATTCCTCTGCCTGCTGCGACATATCGCGGCACTTAGAGTCTTAGAGTCTTAGAGTAGAAATCACTCTTTGGTGGAACTGCTAACAATTCACATTATGTTTTTATACTGTAAGGGGCACAAAGCCAAAAACAATGGAAACCGCTGACTTAATCTTCAACAATACATTGTATTTTATGAGCTATAAGCCATGTTTATGTAAAATATTCATCTGAAAAATAACTCATTACTACAGCTATCAAAAAAAAGTAGAGTAGTGCAACAAAAAGTACAATACTTCCCTCTGCAGTGTAGTAGAAGTATAAATTGGCATACAATGGAAATACCTCAGAGTTGTACAGTACTTCTACTTAAGTAGATCTATAACCTTGATGATGTCATAGTGAAGTCATACCCAGGGGTATTTCCAGGGGGTGGCCCTGGTGACCCCTGAAATCTGATTGGCCACCCCAGTAAGAGACCCACGAGAGCGCTATGACGACATTACTGCCTTTAAGAGGCTGTAGCGGACTCTGTTATGAAGCTAGTGAATATAATGGTAACATATGAAATGAGACAACCTAAGGAATCCATCGGCACCAGCCATGTCCTGCTAGCTTGTCAGGAAAGGGGCTAAATAACGCTGCAAAGTTAGGCTACATTTTGGCGAGGAAAAAACTGGCATGGTCATTTTCAAAGGGGTCCCTTGACCTCTGACCTCCAGATATCTGATTGAAAGTGGGTTCTATGGGTACCCACAAGTCTCCTCTTTACAGACATGATAATCCCATGCAGTTTGGGACAGACGTTTTTCTCATGCAGTATAAATGTGTTATTTCCTTTGCCTATCCTAAAATTGTGATTAATTCTGCGTATTGTAATTGTATTCATGTGTGACGAAGTTAGTCCCCATAGCAGCCATTTCATTGTCGACAAAAAGACAAAGAAAATGCACCTCTAAGAGGTTAAAGTAGATATGAGTAGTGGAGACAGAAATGTTGAATTGATGTTATTCCAACGTGTGTGCACACACTTCATGCCACCCCTGCCCAAAAAAGTCTGAAAATACCACTGTTCATATCTCAAACTACAAATGTACAACAGAGAGCCTGGTTTCAAACTGAGGACGAGGAGTTTGAAAGAAGTAGGCGTTAACAACCAGGCAGAAAGGGAGCTTATGTATAGGTGTCCTTGGTCTTTCAAATTTGCATGAATGTTCTGAGCTGATTTGTACGTGCTATTATATGAGTGGTTGCCTCACCGATTGGAAGCTACAGATTTGACACTAAATGTGATTTAAGGTCCTCATGAAGTATCACCATCCCCAGAACCAGATGAAGGCACAGAGGCAAAATGTGTTGGGGCGAGAGAAGGAACAGATTTTATTTGCGCAGCGCGGAGTTGAGTGCATCCTTCATTGTTTCCTGCGAGCCTTATGTTACACCACATATCCGACGCAACGTGCATGTTCCCTTTTATCTGCGTCTCGAGTTTATGTCTCTCCCCGCCTTGTTCCTTCCAATATCTGCTCGGCTGCAACCAACCCGTGTCGACCAATTTATGCGTAGGCGCATTGTCCCATACGGGGCCCATCTAGACAATCAAGGCTACCTGATGAGACCCTGGGGGAGATGAAGGGAGGGAGGGGGTGAGGAAGGAAGGATGGAGGGAAGACACATGCACGAGGTGGAGGGGGGAGGAAGATGAGGGTGGGAAACAGGCGCCGAAAAACAATGAGGCAAAATCAGAAGATAAACGAGGCGCTATTTCAGTGGCAGGATTTATGTACTGTCAACATTACCCTCGCTATTAGGGGGAATCCAATTACTCTGCGCCTCTCCTCTCCTCTCCTTTCTCTCCGGGAGGGAGGAAATAAGGGAGCAAAAGAGTGAAGGATGAAAAGAAAATGGATACAGAAAGAGAGAACAAGAACACCTCTGCATGATTTATCCAATTTCCAACACATATTTAGATATTAAGGAGAGGGAGCAGGAAAGGGAAGGCAGAATGGACTCAAAAACTGAGTGAAAGAGACAGGAAGAAGCGGGATGCACAACGGCGCAGTGTAAAGGAATAACAGAGTAAAAGGACGTGACTGAAAGCTCTTGTGCATGAGAGAGGGGGGGGGGAGCGGGGCGGGGGGAATTATGAAAGAGAGCGAGGAAGGGGAGATTTGGGAAGACAGAAGCTCCCTCTAGATTTAATTGCATGCACCTCAGCTTTTAAATGGCTGATAAATTATACATGAAGGATGCTAAGACAATAATTATGAGCTGTTTTAGTGCGGAACAGCGGGATGAGGACAGACAGACAAACGGCGGAGGAGTGGAAGGCTCGAGTCGGCCAAGAAATTCTCCACGGTAAAATCTCTGGAGAGCGCGCAAGGGTCCGGGAGTGGAGGAATCACAGTGCATTATCATGATATTATGGAGGATACACGGAGCAAGTAAGTACTGGGTAGTCTTAGTGAAGCATCAAGACACACACACACACACACGCGCACGCGCGCACACACTGAGCAGCACACATAAAAGAGAGCACATACACATGCAGTGGATTTCTTTTCAATGCACTGCCCTCGGGTTATAGCCCCAGCAGCTTTGGCCCCTCAGATTTTTCGGCTTTGTTTGTGTGACCTCGCCTGCAGCGCACACACGCACACAAGGATCCTTGCATTCATAGCGCTGTGTGAATACTTCCCCAACGCACGGTGCGAACTACAGGGGAGCCAGGGGGTGCTTGGCTCCCCTTAATAAGACATGAGCTCCCCTGAAAATATGATCTGTGAAATGAAGAGGGGAAGGGGGGGTCTCTGAAGTATTGAAAATACGCTTTTTTTTGCCAAGCACTTCTATTTTTCTGTATTGTCATCATCATGGATTATGCATAAAATTATTGATGTATGATACACGCATGAGGGTGATTCATCGCTAATTCACTTTAATAAAGATACCGGCATGCATGCTACTCTTGTGTGGCGGTGCAATATCAAAAACTTTACTCACTTAAGGGTTGATTACTGGCAATCACTTTTGGATGGTTTTCTGAAATTGTATGTTTAAATATGTAAATGTGGCATAGGTATGTGCTAATTTGCATACATACATACTCATCAAAATGAGTGTTTCATTTTGTTGACATATTAGAGTCATAGGTTTATTTTTACAAAGAGAATTTTGAATATCTCTTTTTTATCACTCCACGAATCAGAAAATATGGTCAACAGCCATAAAAATCAATTTTTGCCCAACTTTAAGGAATAAAATGTTATATAAATCAGGCTATGAATGATAAATGAACAAACTTCTCTGTAAAAACCTTCAGAATATAGATGGGGATGAAACTGGAAAGTTTGGTGTGTTTGCTACTGAAGTGGAGATTTCTAGCTGAAAAGTATGAGGGAAAAAACTACAGGTGAACAGGGTAAAAATAAATAAATAAAAAACAGATGTCACTATGAAACTTCCAACGTTGATTACTTACATTCAGATAATTATTTCTTGTATTACAAGTTTTCTGAAATGTTATGTTTGAATATGCAAATGAGGCATTATCTAATGCTAACTTTTGGTGAATTCAGGAGAAATCTAACGACATAAAAAGACAAAGTGTAGTACAATAAACACCCATATGGATTTTGGATGTTTTCTTTCCACTAGTCTGAAAGAGGACATGTTATGAAAGCAAAATAGCCCAAAATCTCAAACAAAAAAAAAAGATGTTTTGCCTGTAGTGTCTCGCTTTTAGTTGTGGTTAGCTGTGGTCATCACATCAGATGTGTTGACATAAAGCAAGTAGGCCAACATGCTATGAAGCTATGAGTTATCACAGTCGATCTCTCTTTGGGGCACGTAAAACAAAAGTGAGCTCCCCGAAAAGCCATGAGAAACCATGGTATAGTTTGCACGCTGCCCCAACATATTCTCAACTCTTCATCATCATCATCTAACGCCGTCCATCCACGCCCTCTATCAGCAGATTTTTAAGCAGCGACGATATATTCTTCCTCAATCTCTTGATAATCATTATAAATCTCTATTAAACCCCCACCTTCTGGATAGATGGGGAGTGTCAGCCCACATCTGGCACTCTATGAGAGATTGTGTGTGAGTGTGTGTGAGAGGGGTTTGGAATCTATAAATGAGAGTGTGGGAGAGAAAAGGAGAGGAAATGAGAGAAATACAAATTGACTATCTTGCAAAAACAAAGGCATGACAGAAAATCAAACATCTCGCCCCCCCCCCCTCACACACATACAGACACCGTCCGTCCACTCTTCAGCCGGCCCGGGTGTGTGTTTTCACGAGCCCTTTATCTTGTTTCGCAGGGCTCGTTTCGAAAGCCGTACGGGGAGCAGCCAGCGATCGCAGCGGTTGCTGTTGTGCCCTTAAGCACAGCCACTTAACCCGGGCTAACTCACTCACTCAATACACTCAATACCCAGTCGGGCAAAAATGGAAAGCCTGCAACGGCATGCTGCTTAGCATATACAGCTATAAAAAGACACAGAGCCTCACTAATGCTGTGTCCACAGTCCGTCTACTTGTCATATCTGCTCAAGCCATGTGTGTGTTTGTGTGTGCATTTGTGTGTGTGTGCACGATCCTTAGTGGCTAGCTGCGGGCGCCACCATCAGCTCAGAGGCAGAGAGCGACTTAGCTCTAACTGCTTCCCTCTGCTCGGTGTACAAACACACAATCACACACACACACACACACACACACACACACACACACACACACACACACACACACACACACACACACAC
>JAOVVB010011151.1:0-16725 GCA_028570985.1 Heterobranchus longifilis | reverse complement strand
CTGGGGCATTCCATATATGTTCCAACCACAAGTGATTTCATTGGTTCCTTGGTACATGTGATGTCATGAAACCTGGCTGTCTGAATCCAGATTTTTGAGATGTTGAGACCATGGTTAAAAACTTGATTTTCACAGTAGTAGCTCTTTAATAAATTCCCAATTTCCCCATTTTTCATACATCTATGAACTCGGAGTAAAACTGTTTTAAACAAAAAATCTGGATAGTCAAATTTTGAAACATTATTTCATGTTTAAATACTCTACATCATAAAAAATAAGCATCCCAAATAATGGTAAGAAAGATGATGGCTAGTGATAAACTAAGCAAACGAGCTAAAGCTTTTAGGGCTGTGTGTTGGGAGGGGGTGTATTGGGAAGAGTGGGTGGGCTGTGATATATGTAACAAGCAATGATGTCATGGGAACAATTTGTCTGGGAGATAAAGGCAAGTGGTGAAGTTGTTATCTAAGAAAGATGGAGAGAGAAAGATAAATAGAAAGGTTAAATGCAATATAATATATCACCACTAAAATACATGATAAGATCACCTCGAGTCAGTATTTGCACGACTAGTTTGATATCAGTTAAGACAGAAAAACTTTGTGCGCTTGTAATGCATCATTAAAAAAACGAATAAAAACTACTTTTAGTTTGTTACTCTTATTGTTGATGTTATTCTTATCATTATTATTAATGATAGCTGTCATCCAGTGTTGCTGCAGAGTTTGGGAGCTGAGATTAAACAACGTCTTCAGTCTTTGATATATTATGTATCAGCTAATTTCTACCGGCCAAGAAGTTTCTCGACTGTTGCAACACCGCAGCGCTCTCGCATTTCTTCCTTTGTCACTCCCTTGCAGAGCCGAGAGATCTTGTAAAAGTCCAGCTGTGAAGACAAATTCCAGAGCTTCCAGGAAAAATGCTATCAGACAGCATTAGCCCAAATAACGTTGTTGATTAATCATTTACTAACAGGCTCTGACGTCGCTTCATGTGAGAGACATCCAAAGGCTAAGGCATTACTCACACTGCCTGGTGTTTCTGGTCACACGCTGACACACACACACACACACACACACGAATCTGCACATACACACACACACGTACAGAAAAGCATGCATACCCTCATGCACAAAAACACCACTTAGAGCTGTGTGCATAGCGCTCTCAGGATCCTTTGGCCTGTTACCTGACTGCAGCTCGCAGACCAAGTTTGGTTTGTAATTCGAGCCCTCTCTCCTCCGAACATTTGACAAGCAAAGCTGCAGCAGGTGACAGAGACAGAGAGCACGACGTGGACGAAAAAAGCTGGTGTTTTGTTCCGTTTTTTTTTTTCCCAGTGAGAAATTAACCATACCCAGATAAACGGTGATTAATTTACCTGATCAGAAACACATGCTTAGACTGCTGTAAGGTCCTGATGAGAAGAGCATCTACGGGCCAGACACTCTAGATCTAATCCATTACTGTAAGTACATTTAGATTCATTGCCTCAGCAACAGCGACGGATCAAAGCAATATTAGCAGATTGGATTACTGAAATTACAGTCATGATGATTGCTTTTTACAGTGAGGCAGAGAGAAAGAGAATTTGATATCTCTTTCTCAGTGCGATGACATTATTTTGATGCTGGTGTCTCCCTCATTACAGTAAACCAGAACATATGTACGTGGTGTCGTTTGTTTGCGCTCGTAATTAAAGACCCGTCACTTAGAGACACTTAGGTCTCCCCAGGCTAAGACACACACAAAGAGAGATGTCTGTTCTGTAATAAAACTAAATGAATCATTGTAATTATTGTCAGACGGGTGCTGGGAGGGAATACCTCTGAGGCCGACGTTATAGTGTCACGTACGCACAGGCTAGTTAGTTAGTTTTAAAGCGTGCGTTATGTGGTTATAAAGAAAAGCAATTAAAGCAGTGAAGCTATACACGCAGGTGACAAGAAAATGGCAAATACAGAATATTCTAAACTCATCTGAACGGTAATTATCCGCATAATATGCTCCAAGAAAGTCTCTAGATGTTTGATGGCATACCTGCTAACATATCATTACACAAGGCAAATTATTTAAACAGCGCTGAAATACTTTTTCAAAGATGGAAAAAGACACACGGGCGCCGCGGGCCAAGTTGATTCAGCTACAAATTATATTTTCATTTTCATTTTTTGGTGCTGCGGTTGGTAAAATCCCTCAACGCAACTGCTGCAAAACCATCTGTCCAAGAGGAGGGTAATCAGTGTCAGGTGAAATAACATGGATGGACCATGAATCACTGGAAAAATTTTAATGATGATTAAAAATCTGTATCGAGCAACGCTTTGGACAGCTCTTGAAGTCCTAGACTGTTTTTCAGGATTTTAACGATACTGTTGCTGATGCGACCTGCCACTGTGTGCTGTTTCCTATAGAGCGTAACACTTTAAAGGTGTAACACCTGGAGTTATTTCTCCCTCCCAGGGAGCACACGGTGGTTCACAGAAGTCTAAAAGTGTTTCACATTTTGTTAATGGACATGAATTACGTTGGTTATTTTTCAACCATAAATTTAAAGCTGTGCGTATTTGCATGTATCGCTTATGTGGTTTCAAATGGTTGTGATTTGAATGATTTGTGGAGACGCAATTTATTCACTATAGAGTTTAAATTCCATTACAAATCTGCTGTGGGAGAGCTGAGCAAAGCCAGCTTCCTCACTGGTCTACAGTTCAGTTTTATTTATAGTGTCATATCATAACAGAAGTTATCTGAGGACACTTTTCATATAGAGCAGGACTAGAACAGGCTCAATGATTTTCAAGTCAGTGATATTCAAAGTTCCAACATCACCCAAGAGCAAACGTTAGGACGCTGAATGTCGCTGTAATCCGTCGGTACACAATGGAAAACTCAACAGAAGTAAACGCAAAAACAGATGATCGCTGAGGAACATAGTGGAGCATTCAGCAGCAAAAAAAAAAAAGAAGATATTTTGAGTTGTTGAAGACAGAAACCAGAGCTATAAGGAGAGTGAATATTTTATTTATATTAAATTCATCAGGACAGGTGGCCAGAAACCTGAAATTAATGCTAATGTTGCTCTGCACCTGCTGGATGTGTAAATACAGTAGATAACCATATCAACTTTATTAGGTGATAATATGTCAGTGTTGTGTTTACAGCTTGTTTCCGCTGACCCCCAGTGGCCAAAAAAAAGGTTATTGCAGTAATAAATACTCATTATGCTGAAAGGCAGCAAACTGCATTATTGGAACATTGTTATTGATGCATTAACATGTAAGCAGCATGTTAATGTCTAGGTAGATCTCATTGAATTGTTTTATATTCCTGCGGGAAGTTTAATCTATAACAATGCATCATATTTAGTACACTAGTAACTTTGCATTTTTTGGCGGAATTATTTTATTACAAAACATAAAGCGATGTCACATAATCAGTAAAAAGTATTTTTCATAAGGTTTTTTATTTTGCATTGAGGTGGCATGTGCTATTTTATCATGTCACATTTCTTTAAACATCAAAACAGTATTTTAAGGGAGGAAGCCAAGAACTTCTGAAAATGTCAACAAATGCATACTTGGAAAGAGCAAACTAGTGCATGTAATAACAAGATGTACTGTGGTGGTTCCTCAGGCTGCCACAGAGAAGCATCATTATCAACTCTGTTGAGCATAATAATCTTGTATTTCCGATTTTATTTAATGGGTTCTGTCCAAAACCTGCAGCATAAGGTTAAAAGGCCAACTGTTTGTCCTACAGTCTCTAAAGGTTTAGCTGTTGGAGATGTTTTCATGGAGGTTTTCACCTGACTGCAGCGATATCGGAGAATGTGTATCTGTCTCCTCTGTCTCCGGAGTGTTTAGTCTGAGAGCTGCACTCCACCATCTGTGTTACAGCTGCCTGTTAGAGGGGCTAATTAGAACAATGATAATGTCCAATCATCTATGCTACATTAAGCTAACATCTAACACAACCAATCAGGGGGTCACGAGAGGAGCTGTTACTGTCAAAGAGTTCAATGAATCATCGGTTAACATTTGGAACATTTTGGTTACTAATGTTAGAACCAAAAGCAAACTTTTGTTTGTAATCATAGAGAGCAGTATTTGCCAATAAATATCGGTGGCCTATATCTCAGTATTTCATTCATTTTTGTGAAGAAAACGAAATCAAATTGTTATTTTTTTATAAGTTTGGATTATTATTTAAGATGTAAACTTTAAAAAAACCCTCACAGGATAAGGGCACGGTGAAGATCTGAAAAAGTTAAAACAACCAACAAGCTAATAGAACAATGGCCCATTAAGTATGTTAAATACATAACACAGACAGAGCATTGTATTAACAATACCTGAAAAAGAGAAAAACTAAGAAACAAAAAAAATATGCAGCTCTGATGCAATATTCACAGGAAATAATCAATCAAAATGCATCCAAAATGTTTGATTTGCACACATTTTTCAGTTATTGCATTCACTATTTGGATTAATTGTAAGTTTATCAGTTGTTCTGTACTGTTATTGCTATGCATTGATTATAGGTTATAGAAAAGGGATCCCTTAAGGAAAAAGGTTGGGAACCACTGGTCTAAAGTATAGCGCTGAGAGATCAGTTACTTGATCAACAGTTAATTGACAGCAATTTTGATAATTGATTGCCCTTTATTAAGCAACAAGACTAAGAGTATCCAGCTGCCCATACAACACATGCATCCACTGATTTTAATCTACTGTACATAAGAACTACATTTTTACAGAAATGACCAAAAACAAGACCGAGTCTACAGCCACACTGTGCTTGGGCACATTGGTGCTTTGAGCTAAATGCTAATGCAAGCATGTTAACATGCTGATGTTTAGCACACATAACTATGTTCTCCATTTTATTTTATTTTTATGCATGCTAACATTTGCTAATTAACACTAAACACAAAGTGCAGCTCGTGGTGATGGGAATGCCATTAGTTGTGCAGGTATTTGGTCTTAAACTTAAGTATTTAACACATTTTGACTTGATGATGGCGCAAGAAATGTTAAGAGAATGTAAAAAGTATTACAGTTCATCCTGACGGGGGGGCATGAATGTCTGTACCAAATTCCATGGCAATCCATCAAATAGTCATTGAGATATTTCACTGAAAACCACAAATGTCAACCTCATGGCAGCATTTAAGTTAGGATCACCAAAGTCATGAAGACACATCATCTGGGAACCATTAATGTCTATACACAATTTTGTGGCAATCCATCTAGTGGATATTGAGATATTGGACTAGATAAGTGAAAACTTTAACCCGTTGGTGCTACCGTAGATGAAAAATCAGGGGATCGGCAAAACCGATAATATTCACTCTACTATATGGGCACAATGAATGTTCGTACTAAATTTCATGGCAAGTCATGTATTAGTTGTTGAGATATTTCAATCTAGACCAAAGTAGCAGACTGACCTTTCTGGCCTCCATCCCTTGATGAAAACATCTTCTCTTACCCGGTCTGCCTCCTCATTTTCCTTCCCTCTTTCTTTCTCTTAGAGCATCTCAAAGTCATTGATATTTCCCCAACACTACCTTCCCCTCAGTTATTCCCTTTCCCAGCTATTCCCATGACCCCCCCAACATCAGTTACAGTATCTTTTCTTCCTCCTCTTCCTCCTCCTCCTCTCTCGCTCCCATGCCCCTCAGCCCTGACACCAGCCTCTCTTTGAAGTCCTCTTTTAAGAGCACAATTAACCCCCTCCTCCAGACACTGCACTCACTTCTCACCTTTTTAATAAGGCACTCATAGACAAGTGTCAGACCTTTTTTTTTTTTTTTCTTGTTTCTCTCACACACACTCTGTCACACACTCCCATGCACACTTAGATCTACAGGTCCTTACAAACCGCCTGTAAATTCTTTGTCACTTGGCTGCAAACTCAGAGACCCCTTCCTGTGTATATGCTGTGGCACTGTACACATGCGTGTGTGTGTGTGTGTGTGTGTGCATGTGTGCGTGCATGCTAGAGGGTAAATGAAAGAGAGACAGAGGTGTTTTCTGGTGGTTTGACTCAGTGTTGATGTAGTTTCCGGTACTTTGATACAAAGTGAATCAGTGGTGACTGGGGGTAAAGAAACCCATTAAAGTAGTAGACCACCTAATTGTCGCTCAGTGTGTGCTCTTTTTTTTTTTGCACAATACCTGTGCAGTTCAGTTCAGGAGTCTGACTCATAGGATGCAGACTTTGAAATAGGTGGTCAATTGCAGGCTTATACCCAGACGGAATTCTCCTTCCCTTCCGCTCCTTTCTGACACTATTTTGCAAGGCCACCGTCACTGCATCCTGGACTTAGCACCTTCCAAGAAATACAAACAACCCACAGCATTTTTTAACTGTGACCAGCAGCTCTATAGCTCGTTTGGTTGGTCCACAAAAATGTCCATAGATTTTGCCCTAGGAGGCTGAAATTTGTGTGTCTATGTGAATATATAAACGTGTGCGTATATGCATGTATGTGGTCACAGCTACTGCAAAATTATGACGGGTACAGCCAGACTTTTATCCACTGCTAAAACGAAATGTGGAGAGGCTATGCAAGACTAGTTCAAGAGGAATTATTTGTCTGTTTATTGCACCAACATATATGAAAGTACGTGGACACCGAAGCCTTATTCAGTCATTATTACGCTGCTGGTAAGATTTTGCTCCACATCTTAAAAAGGCAGAAGTTGCGTCCATTCTCCTGCAATTTACCCCATACCTCCATGATCTGTAAATGCTCAGTGTTTCCTGCGCTGGCGGGATACATGGCCTCAGGCTCCCGGAGTAATTTGGTGCAGGGGAATCCGGTCTTTGTGACTCAGCCTGTAGCACAAGGATGTTTTCCTTGTAGTCCAGGGTGCTGATGAATATTGCCTGATAGCAGTAGATGTAATGAAATAATAATGAAGTTGCTTCACCTACTCTTCTTTCTTATCTTGTACAAATTTGCTGTCGATGTAAAGAAAATGATTTTCTCTAAAGCTCATACGTTGCAGCATATAGTCTCCCATTCAATCACAAGAGCATTAGTGAGGTCAAACACTGATGTTGGGTGATAAGAGCTGCTTTCACAAATTTTCACACATTTTGACTATGGATTAGATCGACCTAATAGTCAGACTTCAGACAGATGTCTTAATCAATCTCTCACACAAGGCTGTCTTGTTCTGGACTATCTTAAGTAGAACTACAGTAATCTGCAATGAATTCTGGGTATATTAAGACTTAATCAAACTAAATATGGCTGACTGAGCCTGACTTTGTAACAAACCTGCATCCGCATGCTGATATTTCGCCATGCAATTATCTTTTTGTCTGGTCTTGATATGAGGCTAATTTGTCAGTGTACAGTTCTGGAAATTCAGAAAAACAAGTAACTCCTCGTCCATCTTTCAGTTCAAGCACTGGTCAGCAGCTTTTGGCTGAACGGCTGCACCTAATCTGGCTTCCCGGGTGAACAGTGCCCGGATAAAGCCTTGCTTCCAGACAGGAAGTCAACAACGGCAACAGCCTCCGAGCTATCAACCTACACGCTGAAAATGAAAAGCTTTGAAGATTTGGCTGGTGCAATAAAGCAGGCTTGCTCTGTTCTTTCAGCGAATGATTGTAAAGATCTACAAAGAATACTGTTTACATCATTTTCGTGGAGGTGTTCCAGACGTTCCCCCAGCAGCGCTGTGGAGATAAGTCTGGCTACACGAGACCAGGCTGCACCCACAAAGCTCAGCGCTGTGCATGAGAGCGTTGTAACAGTCGAGGGCCTTCCCAAACCTGCACCTAGTTGGAAGCAAAAATATTTCTGAAATATGATTGGAAGCTATAAATTCAGATTTCCCTTAAGTAGAACTACACCAAACTAAAAAGCAACCCCAGACCAAAAGTACACTTTAGGGGTGTCCACATACTTTTGGGCATCCTTTCATAAGTGTGCATGAGGGACCAGAGTTCAGCAGCTTTAAGAGGAGTGACATGGGGCTAAGCCTGCTGAGTATTGAGTTAGATTGAGAGGATATTCCATATGCAAACACAGACGCGCTGCTTTCCTATAATAACTTCCTCAGAAGCGACGGCAGCTCAGTGTTGAGCTATTTAAGACCAGCAAGCCTTTGAGGAGGGAGGATTTTCCTTCCCCACTTCTCTCTCTCCCTCCCTCCCGTCTCTCTCTTTCTGTCATTAATAACACGATATTGTCCCATCTGTCGGGGGAGCCAGCGTGGAGCACGTGTTTCCAGTTAGGCTCATCAGAACCTGATGTGGGGAGGCCGGAGCGAACGCGAGGGACTGGGAAGCCTGGCCTAGAGTGGGAACGGCGGCACAGGGCAAGATAATTAAATCACAGGGTCTCCACTATTTCAGTGCGCAGGTATACACTTCAGTGATATATGAAAAGTCTGTTTGGAATAAAAATGACTCTTGGGAAAGAGAGTGTGAGCTGCAAAACATTATTATCCGGCTCGAACAAGTTGTTTTTCCTGACCTCTTGCACGTGATCTAACATTCACACACTGTACAAAACATTTTCCCTCCCAGATTATTTAGTTTCATGGCTCCCTGCCAAATGTTTACATGCACATATTTTTCACAATATACAAGTGATCACATAATTAGATTGTCTTATATGATTGGTTTACAAAGTAGGTGCCCTGGGACACAAGTAAGTTGACATCACTATTAACATATTTGTAAGATGCCATAATGTAAAACACAAACAAGAAAATAGGCTGATCAAAGGCCTTGTTCTGCCCACTGCTATTACCCCACCTCCAGACAACATTGCTGCAATCATTCTGTGCTAAATCAGATGCAGAAATAAACATCTCTGGGGTTTGGATCTGTAGCCAAAACTCTCTCAGAACAGGGATCTCGTCCAACTATCCCACATCTAGACAAGGAAAGAGCACTTCTGATCTGGGATGCAGCGCATGATAATGTATTGTTGAATATCAATACACATGCAAAACTTGATTTGTAGACACAAGAAAGAAGACTGTGGGTCAGGAAACTGTTCCACTTAATGGAACATGTTTAGGAACAAGAGAAATAATGTAAACATTAAATTCGTGTTGCAACTTCCCTCCATCTTAAATCATCACGACACATTCCCAATCTAATTATTTGTAATTCTAAGATTGCAACCATGCTATACTTGGCTTGCTGCTATGCGCAATACACCACTTTGCAGTGTTTCTGTGCAGGACTTTTTGCTGGTGAACCTCTCTGTGGTCTGCTGTGATGTGGTCTTCCGCAGTCGTGAGTGTAACTGTATCTCAGTGACCTGGGTTACTGCCGCCTGCAGTCAGCGCGGTGATGTCAGAGAATGCACCAGAATGCTCAGAGATGGTGTAGCGGTTGTAGGGGAATACCACCCAATTTAAGAAATCACATCTTCTATCATCATGGCGTAGCACCGTCAAATCTCTTTTTTTAGGGGAATCGAATAGCGAGAAACCGGAGAGCCGAGGCTTGTAGTCTGTGATGTCATCCTGGTGCGTTGCCTGGAGCGACAATCAAGATGAGAGTTAATTTAGTGTTTTTTTTTTTTTTGTGATCTTTTGGTGATGTTAGATTTGAGTCATAAAATGTACGTTTTCCCAGAGGAAATGTTCCAGCGTACTGTTACAGTCGCCCATTCCAACTTTTCCAATTGATTCTCTATGGGCCTGTGCACTGGTCACAGCTTCTTTATCGTTTCTGACTGCATTAAATGTTCACATACAGTATATGGATTCAGAAATCCTAGAAATATGATGTTGTAATGGTGGAGTTCAGAGGAGCTCACTTTGTGGCTTCAGCAGCTCCTCATATATGAGATCAAATCAGGCCAGAGCCTGTCTCTCTACTCCCTGATCCCTCTCGTCATTTCTATTCAGTAATGCTCCATGGGATTCCACTAAGAGCCAAATGTAGATTACTCAAAAGCATCTTTGCATTAATATCATCTTTTATCCATTAGATTCTGGTTCAAAGACCGTCTTAAGATGCCTTCAGGAAACGAAAGCCGTAGATTTTGAATCATTTCGATTTGGTTTGATTTTATTTGGTTTGCTTCAGGGTGAAGGACTTTTGGATGTTCTCCATCAAAGGATAGCCTTGTTGTGGAATTAAAACCTTGTTTTTCACCAGAAAACAAACCAAAAATGTGTCTATGAAGTTTGGGTCCTTTGCCGTGAAGCGGAGCAACAAATCCAGCCGTGTTGTAATTTAGTAAAACACTCAAAGCAGTTTGTGTTTTCTTTACTGCATATACTATGCGTGCACATGTTTGAATGCTTTTTTTTTTTTTTTTTATGTGTATGCACACGCTTTCATGTGCATGAATGTGTGTGAGTGTGTTTGTGGGCCACAAGTAGGCTGCAGGCGAGGTTACATCTTGCAGCAATTAAGCTGCATGCGTCTCTTACGCCCCTCTATTCGTCTACTGCAGGGTCTTGTTTCAAGGCCAGCCTGCATTAGACAAACTGAGAACATTTGACGGCTTGGTGGCTGGTGGCTTGATGGTTGAACACAGCAACAACATGTTGCACACATCAGTTAATTACTTGACAATAAAATGCGGTCGTATTAGATGGAATGTAAGCATGTTGACAAACCATAGAGATGTGCAGCAGAAGGAAGAGATGAAAAGAAAGAGGGAGAGGAGGAGGAGGAGGAGGAGGAGGAAGGAAGGAAAGCAAAAGAGAGTAAAAGGGGGTTGAGAGATAGGCAAAGTGAGAGATTAGGTGAAGGCTGTAATGTGATGACAGTTGCTGAAAAATAGTTACCAGGAACGAAAATTTGAATTTGGAAATGTGTCAAACCTGTTTTATTTCTCAGTTTCGTTCCCTCACTTTCACAGTGTTCATTACCGTCAGACCTCCCATAAAAAAAATACATATGTAAACACACAATGTTCTGCCAAAGAGAGGGCCGCGGATACTTAAAAGTTCCCCGATGACAACATGACTGCAACCACGCAAGTAGTTATCATGGCAGAGATTACTGACATACCAAAACCTCCCCCTGTTTATAGGAGCCTGGATGCCAGAAGCCAATTGTCCCAAGCATTGCTAAGAGGCACTTAGCTAAATGTCACAATATAATCATTTTTAACTGTCGTTCAACAACTAGTCAACAAACAAATAATCTCTTGTAGATGTAGACTCACATAAGTATAGTTTATGTAGACGGTGAGTGTACTGGAAAGGCCTGGGCCATCTCTATGTGGCTGTGTAGTGGGAAGTCGTATGTAGTTCTACACTGCCCCATGAAGGTAACTGCAAGAGATTCAATTCAGTTTTATTTTACTTATAGTGTTATATCATAACAAAAGTTATCTCAGGACACTTTTCATATAGAGCAGGTCTAGAACACGCTCAATGATTTTCAAAGTCAATGATTCATGTATTACTTTATATTTGACATTCTTTGGTAAACTGAGGTTTGGTCTGGAGTTCTTAACATGGGTGGTTATTGATGAGCAGATTCTCACCATGAGCTTCACTACATGGCCAAAAGTATGTGGACACCTGAAGCTCAGTATGTGATTGTTGAATCTAAAACATGGGCATTAATATGCAGCCTCCACTATTGTTGGAAGGCTGCCCAACATCAGGCACTGATGTTGGGCAGTGAGGCCTGGGTCCAGAGGTGGCACCAGAGATTTTGTTTCAGTGGGTCTATGGCATTTGTCATAAATGCATGAATAAATGAGGCCAGGTGCAGACCTACTTCAAAGTATCAAATGCCGACTACAAGTGATTCCAGTGCATAGAAGGTTACTATGGCAATTGGGGTGGGCGCTACTGGACCGGATCAAGTGGAGAATGGGGGAAACAGCAGCAGAATTAAAGAAATCAAACTGGATTTTTTTTAAATGTCAAATGTTTATTTCTTGGTGGTGCTACAGCCCCATCTATCCCCACCCTAGTGCCACCTGTGTGCCTGACTCGCAGTCAATCTTTGAATTCGCCCCTAAGGTGATTGATGAGGTCAGGGCTCTGTGCAGTCCAGTCCAGTTCTTCGAAAAACCAGTGCCCGACCAAAAGTGCATACAATGCAGAAAGCAGTGTCTGCATACTTTTGGCCATATAGGTCTGGTCATGTAGGTTTAAATGCCTGAATATGCTCATTTATTGGAATCTGAGTCTGTTGACATTGTCCGTGATGTACCAAATGAGTATAATGACATGCACATTTGTGCACAATGTTAGATTAATCCACCAACCCACCAGAGGAAAATGTCTGTAAAATCACAGACATATTAGCATGCGTGTTGATGTGTGCCCTGTGCACATCTTTTTATGCACAGATGACAATATGAATATTTCCCCTAGTGGGTGGAAAATGCAAACCACAGTGGAGTGATGTCCTTTAACAGTCTTTTTGATACTACATTTTATTGTGGGTACAATTAACCACAGGTTGATCAGTCGCAGGGCAGAGTTCAGCTGCAGACCAGACATGTCGAAGGTTGTCACCAGGCAGAGGAACCTCTCGGCTTTGAAATCTTTAGGTGGCAGAAGCTGGTTATATGTCAGCTCTGTCTCACAACTTGTAACAGACACAACAGTATACGTAAATAACTATTTCTATAAATGTGTCATAGTTAGCTAAAATATCCCCAGTCCAGATGTCTTTAGTAGCAGCCGAAATATCAGGAAATACTTCATTAAAGTACCAACACTTGAGCAGATAACGCAGGCCTGCTCACTGAGACCAAGCATACAGCCTATGACGCACATTAGTGTTAACATATTCAACAATATTTACTGAGCCCACAAACCTTGATTAGGAAATACACAGTATAAACAAATAGTTAGCGAAGACATGGATAGAAAATCCTTAAAAATGCCCTAAACTGGCAATTTGGCGGCTGAAACTGCACTTCTTTACTGCTGCTGTGTTTAATCACTAGTGAGTCATGGTTGTCAAGAAAACTAACCAGTAAAGTCACCTCTTCATCAGCAACTTCCTCTTCCCCTCCTCGGCCTGTTCCTCTCATGCTTCTGGCAGCGTATACAGGTTCGTATGCCACTTCAGAGTAGTCTCTTAGTGGCAGATTAGTCATCCTTCCAGTGATTCAACATACACTTGTCCCTCTCTCCTGATTGGCTACTCTTGCTTCTCCATGTTTTTTTTCTCTTGGCCACAACCTCTTCTCATTTCCTCCCCGAATGGGTTCCTTCAGCCGCAGTCTTCCTCTCCTGGGCTTTGACCTTCTGTTATGACTTCTTAACATCCTAACTCTCCACTCTTCATGGCTGAACTCTTTTTCTCTTCAGATAATTATCCCAAATCAATTAACTTACTTTTTTTGCGTTCATATAATCTCTGTCAACGTCACAAACTCTCTTTTGTGAAGTGTGTCGGTCACAAAATACCTTATCTGCGCTCTGTGGTTCCTCAGGGTTCATTTGTGGGTCCCCTCATCATTTGCTGTCTTTTGGCTTCTGTGGGCTAAATGCATTAACCCCTTGAACGTCACTGCCTCAATGGTGAGTCACCATTACACAGGCTCTATTTTAAATTCTAGTCCAGATCAATAAGTGTCCAAACATAAGAAACATAATGCAGATAAATGTCAAATTACATGCAAGATATTTACAGTTCTCGGTTGGATGTAATGGTGCGTTTATACTGATCAGAAAATCTGGTTTTCAATATTTAAATTAAAACAATATTGCTTCAAAGTAGGGCAGCAACTAATGATTATTTCTATCACAGATCTGCAAATTATTTTCTCAGTAAATCAATTATTAATTTTATTTGTAAAATAATAGATTTTTGACATTTTCCCAGAGCCAAAGGTAACTTTCTCCAATTTTGTCAGTCCAAAACCCAAATATATTCAATTTAGACATAGTAAGCTGTAGCTGCAACCAGATTTATTTTTTCATTTTTGCTTGAAAAATGGTTTTAACGATTAATTGATTATCAGTGTTTTTGACAATTAATTTTCTGTCCATCAATAATCGGTTAATTGGCTAATTGTTTTAGTTCTTCTATTAGAACAAGCAGATACAGAACACATATATGATGTGTATTTTTCTGTATCTAACTAAGCCACTTAAAGACATTATACATTGAAGGAAAACACTGAGGGAACAATTTAATCTTAGTGAAATAAGCAACAGAAATACAGAAATGCTTAGAAAACAGTCCCGTGTTTGAACATCCTCCTCAAATAACATCAAAATGAATATTTCACTTTAGCCAAGCAGAGTTCATCCTGCCACTCACAAACTGCTTGACAAATATAGGCCCTAGCTGGATTAGGATCACAGCACTAGATTTCTCTCCACTAACCCCCAAGGCCTGAGGGCAGAACGTGTGGGAAAGCGAGATTGACAGGAAGTTGTCGTGTAAAGGCAGAGGTGTGTGTGCGTGTGCGTTTGTGTGTGTGTAGTTTCTTGCGTGCATATGCGTATGTGTGTGTTTGCCCAGCGGGCAGAACACAGGGCCAGGGCAGGAAACGAAGTGGTTGTGCCACCGGTTAGAGGAAACAGAACGGCAGATAAATTACCCAGAGTCAGGCTGGCAGGACTTCTGAGAGCCAAAGCTGAGTGGACATTGAGGGAGGACAGAGTGTTGACATGGTGGATGGTGTGCCTAACCTAACAGGAAGATAAACAATGCATTCAGTTTTTTTTTTATTCAACCAGTTTTTCAAACTCAAAGTATATATTTCTTACTCTGATTCTGGAGAAGATTAGAGTAAATGAATGCACTCAATTATATTTCTTACTCTGATTCTGGAGGAGGTTGGCTGTGCTTCGAGAACGAGAACAGAAACTGAACATTAGATATCATGTATATACAAAAAAGTATATATATACTGGGACAAATTAAAGGAATAATACAACATTAAAGATTATTTTTTGGGCTTTTTGCCTTTATTGATAGCTGAAGATTGACAGGAGAGGGGGGACGACATGCAGCAAAGGGCTGTGGGCGGGAGTCAAACCCATGGCCACTGCAGGAAGACTTTAGCCTCTGTATATGGGGCACACGTTCTACGCTGAGCCACCAGCATGCCCCAAATTAAACAACATTAAGTGACTTGGTAAGGTATTGGACCACCATGAGCCACCAGAACAGCTATAAATGATTCATTTGCATGAATTAAGTCTATTATTCTACTGGAGGGATAAAACACCATTATTGATAAAGATATTCTCTCATTTGGTGTTTTGACGATGATGGTGGTGGAAAGTCTGTCTAACATGTCTGTCCCAAATATCCCATAACAGTTCAATTTGGTTGAGATCTGGTGACTCTAAAGGCCCCGTCACATCATTTTCATGAAAAAATGTCATGATATGTTTTAATGAATTTTCGAAATGTCATGTCATTTATTTAGCATTTTACTGCATTTTGTCACACATCTGTAAAGTAAGTGAGCAGGACGGCCCTATGGGAGAGATAAGGGATCCAATTTTGGCAAAGGCTGCCATCTAGTGGTCATATACAGCCTGCTCAGTCTTAAACTATTGCACTTCTCCAAACACTTGTCAAGATGAATCTGATTTGACTCTATAATGAATAAAGAAAGATTGTCATTGTATGGTGGTGGTCTGGGTGGAATTACCCCCCCCCCAGGAGAATATATATATATATCGATGCTGCCATTAAGTTTGGTTCCATTTATATTTCCACACCATTAAGCATTGAGGCCTGCCTTATTGTTTTATCTGTGTCTAGTCAATTGTGCATTGCCCCTCTGTTTCTAGAGTTGTTCATATATATATATATATATATATATATAATATTTATATTATATTTATATTATATTTATATATTTTTAGGACATACTACACTATGAAATCTTATGACTTTTTTGACATATTATACTATGATCTTTTTTTTTAAAACCTTTTTTTGACATGTTATTCTATGCCGTTTTTCACTTTTATTGACATGCTATACTATGACTTTTTTAAAACTTTTTTTACATGCTATATTATGACTTTTTCACTTTTTTTGACAAACTATATTATCACTTTTTTCAACATTCTGTATTATGACGTTTTTTTTTCACTTTTTTCAACACTACTATGACTTGTTAACATGCTAGACTATGTTGTTTTCTTTCACTTTTTTCAACATACGTCGTTCTGTCTCGTGCTGCTGGTACGAAAATGCTTGCCTTGGTTGCAGCTTTTACTACACAGCAGCAGGAGTTGGTTGGGCTTGACGTGACAAGTGACGAGACAGCTTGTACACGACCCAAAGCCTGTCTGGCCTCATGTGGTATGAAGCTGTAATCCATTACCTGGAAGACAATAGGTTAGGGAAGGGGACTAACAAACCAACTCCAAAACACACCAGAAGCCAGACATGGTGGAAGGTTGGACTTGGGGCTAGTAACCCCAACCTGTAATAACCTACATGCTGCAGAAACGTCGATCAAAATTGGCAGAGTACAGTGCGTTTTCAAAAATCGGCCAAAAAAGTCATACGATATATAGCATGTGCTTTTTGGCCAAAAATCTAAATTTTTCAACATGCCTCATATTGTAGTATGTTGTTTAAAAGGCACCCCAGAAGGCATTGCACCGTTTATTTTTGCAAAAAAATCAAAATCGGCAGAGTACAGTGCGTTTTCAAAAATCAGCCAAAAAAGTCAAACTATAGCATGTGCTTTTTCGCCAAAAATCCAAAATTTTCAAAATACCTCATATTCGAGTATGTTGTTTAAAAAGGCCCCCTAAAGGCATTGCACAT
>JAOVVB010011141.1:5000-16725 GCA_028570985.1 Heterobranchus longifilis | reverse complement strand
ACACTGGGATAAGTGCATTAGTGTATCAGGGGATTATATAGAGACATAAAGGGAGTTTTTACTCTCAGAACTGTGTTGTTATTCAGTACAGTCAAAAGTCCCGCTTTGATTTGAACACCCCTCGTGTGTTGGGTGAGACAGACTTCTATTACACATTAGCTACCTTAACCTCATAGCACTTAACATAGCAATTAGCTCTTAGCTCCAGAACACATCTTAGCGAATTAAACATGCAGGGTGTGGAGGTATTAGCGAGCGCCGCTTTAACACTGTTACTGCAATCAGAGTGGAGAGCTGTAAGCTCTGTAAACCACACACTTTCACCTGAGCTACAACACCACTACAGAGGGCAGGAGGTTATTACCTAACACACACACACACACACACACTGTTTTTCCACACAGCGGTACCTCGGCATATCAATTTAATCTGTTCCGGATGTAAATGCAGATAATCTGTTCTAGCCAAACAAAAATATTACCAATATTTCCAACACTATAATCATATTTTTGCATATAAAAACAATCAAAACATTTAGAACAGACATGTAAATGAAGTAAAATTAGAGACATTAAACCTCACTTAACATTAATTTATGATTCCTCTCGGCACCGGCTGCTTTAAAAACCGAACTGAAAGCGGTTCCCTTTTCTTCTTGCTACCGTCCTCGATAACATTCTTGGTGCTACGTCTTCACTAAATCTTACACAAAATGCAAAAAAAAAAAAAAATCTCCCTTTCGCTTTGCTCGGTTCGGCTTGGTTCATATTTTATCACAATATGTAGACATGGAGGTAAATAAGAGTCACAAAAAATCAGCAATGAAGTTTCAGTAGAAGTCTAAAAGTTGCACTTGCACTCCGGTCACCCTGGAGGAAGAGTGGGAGGAGCCTAATACTCCAGACTATACAGTAATCTTCAGCTCGTTATTCAGCAAGTTCCAGATCTGATTTGTACTCAAGGTCAAATGTCTGGTGTGAATGACTTTTATTACTTTTATAACTTATAACTTACACAGAAGGTATATTTACAGTTAGGAAGGTCTGAGACACAATACATTCAGGCCTAGAGGACAAAGGTCCGCTGTTTGATTAAGTAAGTGATTTCTTAATTCAACAGGTCTGGCAGTAATCAGGCCAGAGTGTTTGGACAGCTTTTTTTCCCTTAATAAATGAAATCATTATTTAAAAACTTAAATTTTTTTAAACTGCATTTTGTATTTACTCAGGTTATCTTTGTATAGTATTAAACATTGCTTGATGATCTTAATCATTTAACTGTGACAAATATTGAAAATTTTTATCAATAACCCTAGGGGCAAATACTATTTCACGCCACCGTACTTGTGCACTAGAGCAGTACATGCTCGGCAGTCTACCTTTCATGGCGTTCCTCACAGTCTCGTTGGGTGTTTGACTACTATGAATAAGGTGCTCTTAATGTCATTGTGTCCAATTTGTTGATTTGTCGTCCGCTCTAATTAATGCTCCCTCTTTTTATTTTTCCCCTCTCCTCATCACATCGACTTTGTCCTGTATAAATTGCAAATGTCTCACTTCTGGCTCACTATCCCAGTTCTGTTGTCATTGTTGCTTTGCTTTTTTCCACACTAGACCTGTCCCCCCTCTGACCCTGATCATATGATACTGACCTCAACGTTTACTTTTTTGGTTCCCTCTTTCGCCAAGGAAATCTGTCTTCTCTCTCATTTGCCCGGGCACTGAACATTTTATTTTCTCTTGTCTAACTATTCTTGAGTTAGCTAACCAGATTTCATACACAAGAGCCTGGTGGCTTCAGGCTGTACCTGTACTAATGATTCTAAGTGCTGCTGCTGAGTCACTGCATTTCTCAGTCCATTCTAACGCCACCAGTAATTCACTCAGCTCCACAGTACAGACACTCAGACGATCAGACGTTCTCTTGGTGCTATCGAATTTGTAACTAGGTGCAGTAACTGCGGCACCGAGTCCTGGTCCTTAGACCCATCTGTGAAGACCTGTATGCTATCTTTATATTTTTGTTTGATATATCCATAGTATTTGCTAATTAATTTCAGTTGTCTCATCAATAATATTTTTTGTACCACAATCTTTCCCAAACGCACCCAGCTGATCTCCTTTCTAACCAGCGCTTTCCTTCTGATCCCTTTCCTTCTCCCAACACTCCCTTGGGTGGATTTCTGCATGCCCTCTTAGATTGATCCAATAATTAACCACTAACTGTGTTAGAACATTTCACCCACTTCAACCTGGAGAGCACACACCGGGGACGTTCCAACTGCTCTGAGACACACTCTTAGAGCCCGAGCTTGCACTATATCCAGGACTGACAACACACACTTAGCCGCTGCTCCACATACTATACTGATATAATCCCTCCATGTTCTTATGTTGGTGGTATATACAGTATACAGTACGCTTCAGAGACTCAATACTAGCTCCACATGCTTTCCCTGCAAGGCATCTCAAGAAATGGATCACCTTTTTTTGCATCTATTAATCACATATATTACACGCTCTCTCCGTATCAATCTCTCATCAAAACATACGTTACATACTATCTGACACAACTCTTTTCAGACTGTTCTCCATACACTGTTAGATTATATTCCTCGAATTTTCTTTCTTGTAAAGTACATGATCTTTTCGTCTTTTTCTACTGAAAAACAAAATCTCTATTTTTCAACCTTCATTTACTCCACTTCGCAGTTTTCAGGTTATACGTTCAACATTTCTTCTCCGTTTCCATAAAGCTCCATCGTCAGCAAAAAGATTTCTGCTGAAATATTTTTTAAAAATATCATCTATCATACTAGAGAACAGAGTTGGGCTTAACATGCGCCCCTGGGGAATCACGTTCCTGTCTTAAACTAGTTTGGCACTGATGAGCCTGTTGGTTCCACCTGAATGGTTCTTCCAGTTATAAAGTCTTTAACCCAATTAGACAGTTTCCCATCATCTCCATCACTGGTTCATTTCTACCTCCGCTTCCGCTTCCTCTTCCTCGTCTTCTTCTTCCTCTTCCTCTGACTCCTCCTCCCCTTATATATAGTAGAATATAGTAACATCAACACATACACACATACACACACACAGTATACAGTAGTATAATTATTACTGTTGTGTCCTGATTGCAGTTTGTTGGTGAAGAGGGGCCGTCTCTCACTCTCTCTCTCCCCCCCCCCCGCACTTCTCTGTTCTCTCTATTCTGTGATGAGTAAATCTATAGTGGTTATGTTTTTGGATTTGTACTGTACCAGTATGCCTGAGGAGGAAGGAGACCACGGCGATGATGGCGATAGTGGCGATGAGGGGGGCGGTGCCGAGGAAGACGAGAATGGCGATGGCGACGAGGATGGTGAGGAAGTCGAAGTAGATGAGGAAGATGCCGATGAGGCCTGGGGATTACATTTCGTTTTATCTTTATTAAAAATCCCTGATGCTGTTTCAGGAGACAGTTTTAGATATTTAAAGAAGTAAAGAAGTTACTTACTTGTTATCATGTCTCTCTCTAGGTCTGCCTCTGGGTCTGTCTCGATTGCGCTCTGTTCCTCCAGCAGACCTGTGTCATGAGTGAAGATATGAAACAGAAGTACAGGATATTATAAAATGTTATGATGCTTATTATGACTCTCTCTCTTTCTCTCTCTATCTCTCTCGCTATACTGTAGATGTTGGGTTTGGACAGGTGTTTGAGGTAAGATCACTTCTCACAATATTCAGTGACGAGTAATTCTACAGTGGTTACATTTAGTGGATTTGTGCTGTACCGGTCTTGACGATGATGAGGACGAAGACGATGAAGGCGATGACAGGGATGATGGGGTTGACGGGGATGACGGAGATGAGGACGATGACGGCGAGGACGGTGATGAAGATAAGGTAGGTGTCGAGGAGCCCTGGGGATTACATTTCATTTGAGATTTATTTTAAATATGGTGATACCATTTCAGGAGACTGTTTCAGACATTCAAAGATGTGCTATGCTTACCTTGCACTATGTCTTTGCAACTCTCTCCGTCTGTCTCTGTCTCTCTCTGCAGCATATCTGTGTGATGAGTGAAGATGGGAAACATAAATAGAGAATCTGAAGCCCCTGAGTCCTGTGTCTCAGACCTGTAAATGCATGCATGCCCAGGAAGCGGTTAAGGCACTGGGCTCCTGAAGGTTCCAGGTTCAAACCCAAGCAACACCAAGTTGCTGCTGTTTGGCCCTTGAACAAGGCCCTTAATCCTTAACTGCTCAGATGTATAAGGAGATAAAATCTACCGTATGTCGCTCTGAATAAGGGCGTCTGCCAATGCTTTACAAGTGAATGTGTGTGTGAGAGAGTGTGAGATAATTAACTATTTTCACCAAAACCCTTCAGTACACCATAACTGGACCTTGTGATATTAGTAGTGTGACTCCTAGTGTTTAGTGTTCTCCAGGGTTCACCTCTATATTTAATATGTCCCTTGCCCTGTCCAAAGTGTCTACATGCTTAAAGAAATCCGCCACCATTCCTGCTGCCAAGAATTCCAATCCTGCTGGTCTGAATGATTACCGTCCTGTGACTCGGACATCAGTGGTGATGAAGTGCTTCGAGAGACTTGTAAAGGATCCTATCTTTGCTTTTTTTTTACCAAAATCCCTTGATCACCTACAGTTTGCTTACAGACAAAAGAGAGGCAGGGGTGATGCCATCTCCCATGTACGCTTTCACATCTGGACACTGGGAAATGGAATTATTTAAGGCTTCTTTTTAACAACTATAGCTCAGCATTTAACACTGTCCCTTCCCAACTCATCAGGAAGCTCAGTGAACTGTGACTCGGTCACTCGTTACTCCTGGATCCTGAGCTTCCTGACAAACAGACCACAGGTGGTGGCTGATCAGAGATCTCACAAAGCATCACGGTGAACATGGGATCACCTCAAGGTTGTGTTCTGAGTCCCCTGCTCTTCTCTCTCTACGCCCACGACCGCTATGCTCGACACAGCTCCAACTCCACTGTGAAATTCGCAGATGGTGGTTGGTCAGATCCAGAACAACGATGAGACAGCTTATCTGGAGGAGACAGCGACACTATCTTCTTGGTGTAAGGACAGCAAACTGGACTTAAATGTCTCAAAGGCCAAGGAGATGGTGGTGGACTTCAGGAGAGGAAACCGAGACTCTCAGTACACGCCGCTCAAAATCAACAGGACCCTCTGGTGGAGAGGGTGACCAGGTACGAGTATCTGGGAGTCCATATCTCTGAGGACTTGTCCTGGACACCTCATGTCTCCTCACTGGTGAAGAAGGCAAGGCAGCGCTTGTAAATACCTCAGACAGCTGAGGAAGTTCATGATGCGCAAAAACCTTCTACACCTCGATGGTCCGATCTGTTGTCTCTGGGAAAATTACCGTCTGTTCGACAAAAAGGTGGACAGGTCCAGGGGACAGCGCATTATTAAAGACACTCATCACCCAACTGTTTCAGTGGCTGCCATCTGGCGAGAGACTCCGGTCACTCAGGGCTCCAACAGAAAGACTGAACAGGAGCTTTTTTTTTCACCAGGCTCTTCGGGCATCAAACACACAACCTTAACAATAACTGATAAAATCAAGCACACCGTCTTACATTCATAGAAGCATATATGTTTATCTTGTATCACAGTCTGTATGTTTGCACAGTATAACTTGTATATTTTCATCTACCAGTTCTGTTGCACACATAAGTTGTACACATTAGGAATTCAATGCTACCATGTGTGTGTGTGTGTGTGTGTGTGCGTTTCCTACGTTGAAATAGAAGTGTGTTATACTCACTGATAAACCCTTAGTTGTGTTAGTCTGTGTGCAGATCGTTACAGCGCCCCCTGCCCGAGATCAAAGCTGAATGGAATGGAAAACTTTCCCCCTGTTTGATGTTGTTGTCATGGCAACGTTGACAGCCGGCGAGCGTTTGAAGTTCACCGTCATAGATTTTAAATGTCGGCACAATGAGCGCGTTATGAAGCGTTACAAGACCTCTCTGTGTCTTCTGTCAGTGTGTGTACATCACGCCCCCGTGCGGTGACCAGGTTACAATCCCAATGTGCAACAACAACAAAAAGGCCAGTGTCTCCCTCTAGCGGCCGCAGGTTATTGTCCCCTCGGCAGGCCAGATTAAAGTCCGACAGTCAGATGACTGAAATCATCACACACACAAAATCCCCAAATTAACCGTGAAAGAATGAGTATAACTCGAGGAGAAGGTCCCACTGCTGAAGAGGGACACTGAGACACACCCTGGACACACCCTGAATATGAACATCCCGAAATATCATAATAATAATAACATCACCATCGTTTATACACCTACCTGATAGTTATTGGTATTAATATTTATATATATATAACATATAATATATATATATATATATATATATATATATATATTTTGTGTAAACCTACTATGTTATTTTTTCATATTTCATTTTATAATGTAGTCACTCTTCTATAATTGCTTTGGCAACAATGTAATGTATTTTTGTTAACTTTCTCTCTGTGTGTTTTGATTGTCGCTTTTGTTATTTTAAATTAAGTTTTAAAAATCCCAGCTTTGTCTTAGGGGCAAATTATTTTTTTCTTTCTGCCCCCAAATGACTCCAGGAAAGTGTTCGCGGTTTATTTTCAGTTTTTTACTGTATGATGACGTCAGAGGGGCAGGTGAGACTGAGGACGCTGAGGATTCTGTGTGGGTGAAGCCGGGAGTCCCCACTACATAATCTCTAGCAAATATTATATTACAACACAAATATACACTGTATGTCTATTATTATTATTATTATTATTATTATTATTATTATTATTATTATCATCGAATATTATATTACTATTAGAATAAGCCCTAGTCACGTGACAGCCACCGAGACAATTAAAGAAAATTATCATATAATATTTCTTATTTGGGACATTTATTTTGCAGAGGTTTGTCATGTAATATAAAATGTTTACACTTGACAAATATTGTAAATAAATGTGTTATTCATCGTTTCAATAACTTTATATGTGAAATTTTGAAAAATCACCTAAAAAAGGAACTTAAATATAAAACTGTTTATCAAAACGATTCCATAAACACATACTGATTAAAAGGGCGAACATATTTAGAACAAAAATTACACCTACATTTATTTAGTTCTTTAAAAAAATGATATAGATGCGTTTAATATGCCAATATTTAATTAATATTAACGAAGGTTGTCACGTGACTAGGGCTCGTTATAATAGTAAAATATTTGATCATAATAAAGATGCAAAATATGTTATGTTTATTTATTTATTATTATTATTATTTTTTTTTTTTACAATTTTAATGATTTTGTTATTTTAAATAAAGATGAAAAACAACTTTTCAGAATCAGTGTTCGGTTCTCCAGGATCAGCTGGAGAAATTCTGCGTGTTTTATCCGCGTAAACGGCCGTGTGTCCACTAATAAACCCTGCGTGGGATCTGACCTCATAATCATTTCACTGTTCCGGTGTCTGGCTGTGTTGGGCTTTAGGTTCAGTTCGTCTAGACGGTTTATTCAGGCATCAGAACAGAAACACTTTATTTATTTAGTTTGTTTCGGGATGAAAATCAGTCAAACAAGATTTTTCTCTTGTAGTTTTTTTCTTTCTTTTTTCTAAAACACCTGTAAACTTTTCAGTGTTAAAAGTTGGAGCTGTTCAGGTTCACGAGCACCAGCAGACAGTGCCATTACTTTTGCACGGATTGGGATGTATTCAGAGTCTTTCTGACACTCTGGGCCTGATTTCATCTCGTCTCAGATTGTGACGTTAAACATCAGACGCTCGCCGGCTGTCAACGTTGCCATGACAACAAGATCAAACAGGGGCGAGTATTACGCTTAGCCTTGATCTCGGGCAGGGGGCGCTGTAACGATCTGCACACAGATTACACGGTCTATCAGTGAGTATAACACACTTTAAAAGTCAAATTTAAAAAGGAAAAAAAAGGTCTGCTGCTTGAGTGTTTTCAGATCTTTGAGTCAGATGTTACTCTGGTATAGTGTTGCTCTACTTTTTCAAGACTGAAATAAATAAGGCAGAATAATTAATAGACTCTGCGATGGATTCGTACCCTATCCAGGGTGTACCCCGCCTCGTGCCCTAAGCCTCCTGGGATAGGCTCCAGCTCCCTGCGACCCTGAATACAGGATAATACGGTACAGAAGATGAGTGAGTGAGTGAATTAATAGACTTTCAAAGACAATTTTGGAATTTTGTTCCAGCGGTCACTGTCAGTGTGTCAGTGTAACTGGATATTGAACCACCTGTGCTAATGCTAACCACTGTAAACATTTTAATGTTAAAAGTTTGAGCTGTTTTAAGTTCACAAGCAACACTCTAAAGGGAAACAGTGCCATTACTTTTGCACAAATTGGAACCTATTTAGAATCTTTCGGGTGGGTGGACAAAAAAAACCCACAAACTCTGACAAACTGCAAGCATTGATTATATAAGAATGGGCTGCGCCATCAGTCAGGGTGTGGCCCAGAGGTTGATTGACAGCATGCCAGGGCGAATTGCAGAGGTCTTGAAAAAGACTCTTTACATACATATACTTCAGTATACCAGAGTAACATCTGACAAAAAGATCCAAAAAACACTGAAGCAGCAGACTTTGTGAAAATTAACATTTGTGCCATTCTCAAAATTTTTCACCCTGGCTTTATTATTGCATTACACACACACACACACACACACACACAGGTTTGAGACCCAGGAGCGAGGGGCTTTAGGTTCCGTACATTTGTTTCCCATCTTGAGACAAAGCCATGATAATAAGTAAGGAAGGACTTCTTCAAAATATCTAAATCTGTCTTCTGAAACGGCATCACAGATTTAAATAAACCTAAAATGAAATGTAATCCCCAGAACTCATCAGCATTATGTACCTCATCTTCCTCACCATCATCGCCATCATCGCCGTCATCGCTGTCATCACGGTCACCTCTGTCATCCCTGTCCTCGCTATCCTCGGCCTCCTTGGCCTCATCGCCGCCATCCCCATCGTCGTCTTGGATACCGGTACAGCGCAAATCCACTAACATAACCAGTGTAGAGTTACACTTCCAAAACACATGCAGAGATGGGGGGCAAATACTTACAGTCAGGGCGACAGTCCACAAACTGGACACAACAGCTAATTATACTACTGTATAGTGTGTGTGTGTGTGTGTGTGTGTGTGTGTGTATGTGAATGATGGCAATATATTCTACTGTATATAGAGGAAGGAGACGATGATGACTAGTGAGAGAAAAAACTGAAAACTGACGACTTTAAAGGGAAAAAACTAGAAAAACACAAACAGTAAGTGAAATTACATGTACACTGTATAAACTCCAACTAGTTTAACAATGAATGAGTTAATATTGTATTGTTGGTGGAATTTGCTAACGAGCTTAGCTTAGCTAACGTTAGGCTTCATGGTACTGTACTGTAGCTCCAGCACGTGCTTCTGTAGAATTAATGCTAATATTAATTTTTAGTCAACGCTTTAGTTGTAGCGGTTAGCACTGCCGCCTTGCGCCTCCAGGGTCTGGGTTCGATTCTCACCTCAGGGTCTGTGTGTGTGGAATTTGCATGTTCTCTCTGTGTTTAGTGGATTTCCTCCGGGTGCTCTGGTTTCCTCCAACAGTCCAAAGACTTGCAGATTAAGATAATTGGTGTTCTCAATTTGCCCGTAGAGTGTGTGTATGTGTGTGT
This sequence comes from Heterobranchus longifilis, assembly GCA_028570985.1. NCBI lineage: Eukaryota > Metazoa > Chordata > Actinopteri > Siluriformes > Clariidae > Heterobranchus > Heterobranchus longifilis. The sequence goes on along the minus strand of JAOVVB010011141.1, from coordinate 6,998 downwards.
GCCCTGCAGTGGACTGGTGCCCTGTCAAGCATGCCCCAAGTCTCCTGGGATTGGCTCAAGGCCCCCCATGACCCTGAATACAGGATAAAGCAGTACAGACAATGAGAGAGATGAAAGTTAATGTTTTGACTGTCGTAACTGTCCGGATATAATAATCTGTTTGTGGCGCAAAAACATCAAACAACGGCATGGTCAAAGATGTACAGCTGTTATCACTTAGGGTGAACTCACTTTTGTTGCTGGCAACATTTTTGCCAATAATGTCTGTATGTTGAGTTATTTTCAGAGGACAGTCAATCTGTACTGGTATACAAGCTGCACATTGATGACTCTAAAATATATCCAAGTGTCATTACTATAGTATTGTCCTTTGAAATGATATACTTAAACATTTGCTGAAATTAGAGGGGTGTACTTACTTTTGTGAGTGGGTGTATTTATTTTTGGAGTAACAGCAAACAGCGGGTTTTTACCATGGCTGGAAGATAATGTACGGCAGGACACAAGAGGACGCGCTGGGGCTAGAGTTACAGGAGCTAAACATTCCTAAACATATTTATATTTCTTGTTGAATTTTGCACTGATAGCGGCTAATGCTAACATCTGGTTCAGCGGTTAACATTAGCACAGGAAGTTCATTAAATGCTGCTGTTTGACCTCAAAAGCAACTCTAACTTTAAAGCAACTTACATTCAAGTGTCAGAAAGATTCTAAATAGGTTCCAATTTGTGCAAAAGTAATGGCACTGTCTGCCTTCAAAGTGTTGCTGGTGAACTTAAACAGCTCGAGCTTTTAACATTAAAATGTTTACAGTGGTTAGCATTAGCACCGGTAGCTCATTATCCAGTTACAGTGACACACTGACAGTGACCGCTGGAACAAAATTCCAATATTGTCTTTAAAAGTCTATTAATTATTCTGCCTTATTCTGCTCATAGTCTGTGCTCATAGATCAGTTATGGGGATCCAGTCACTTTATACATACAGAGATGTGCTACTAAAAGCCTCTCTGCTCCTTATCCACTAACATCAAAATCCACCCGATGTCTCGGGTTGTGTGTAGCATTCTCTACCATATCACACGCACACCGCTACTTTCAGCTGAAGCACATTTAGAAGCACAAAAAAGTTTTCAGTGTAGCTTGTAAATGTGGTGTAAAAGGTCTAATTCCTTGTCTAACTGGAACAACAGCTACTTTGGTGGTGTAGCCTATCTGTAAGTGTAATAAGCAACTGAATTGAGATTCCTTAACTGGAGATCTGTTACGTTTAGATCTAATCACGTTGGTAATTTATGAATGATGAGCAATTAATGTTTTAAATTATCAACGTGATTAGATCAACGTGACTTATCAGCGTGATTTAAAACATCAGGAGTCATGCATTCGGCTAAACATTACTCATGTAAATGATTTGTACCCTTATTATAAATCTATCAAGATATTTGATATAAAATGAAATAATACATTATTAGAATTCCACAAACCTTTGTGTCTTTTACACACTCTGGTGCCTTTTATTAATATCTTCTATTTTGATCATAATGGGATATCGTGTGAAATTGATTGATCTTTGCCTTTACAAGTCGGTTCTTGTTCTCTTTACCCAGAGCTCTGCTGTGGAGGATCGGGTCAGAGGGCTGACGGCTGGCCTCTCCGAGCACTGAATTCTCAAAGCACTTGACGTAGACCTACAGTATGAAGCCGTCCAAACCATTTCTGTTGGACTTGGAGAGACACGCCGTCCTTAGATTCACAAACTTTAGTTGCCATGAACTGTTTTTGTTTTTGACACATTGGCGGATGAATATATATATTTATTTGGTTATAATATTGTAATATAAAAGACTCAGTAAGAGACTGATAAGCTGCTGGTGGTCTCCAGGTATTTTACTGACCTTTAAGCTGACTAGAGCCCGTATGCTCCTGTTTCATGCAGATCACCGTTTTAACTTTGACTAAGTTTGGAAGAATAAAGTTTTTAAAGTAATGTTTGTGT
>JAOVVB010011131.1:0-16725 GCA_028570985.1 Heterobranchus longifilis | reverse complement strand
GTAAAAAAGGAAGTGGCTTTTAAGTAGACTGTACATTGTCCAATCTGCCCCTTACGACCCATGTTTGATCAGAGTCCTGCCCTGAAGACATCTACCCGACAAGCGCAGCGGTGCGAGGGCCCGTTCATCGCTGCTCGCAGCTTTAATTTTCATTGTATGTGTGTGTGTGTATGTATATGTGTACATACATATATATATACATATGTATGTGCATATATATATATATAATTTTCATATATATAAATATATATATATATATATAGGCCTATGTGTATGTATATGCATGTTTATCTATTATTATCTTTTTTTTTATTGTTTATCAGAGCTGTATAGTGCTGAGTGTTATGTATGTTAAACATTGAAAATGGCAATACACTTTTCACCAAAAATATATGTATGTCGACTTTATTCTAACTGGGCATTGATATTTTATAATCATTTGGTGACAAACATACGAATATTAAGCTGTCAAAATGTAAATGGTATCTAATTTTACATTAAAAAAAAAAAAAAAGGGACATGCAAGGAGATTCTACATTAGCCATACAGTAACCATACTTAGCCTACAAACTGCCACATACTCAGTTAACGCTGAAGCTAATTACAGCACCTGTAACACACCTGTGTTGCTCTGATAGCAGCGACAGCACGCTGTCTTCGTAAGACTAATTTTGCGGTTTATTAACGCTGCAATTAATATCAAAATATGTATGCCTAAGTTTTCGTTTCCCTGTGTAACCGGGTCGGTGCTGGTGCTGAGGGGCTGCAGCACCCCTACTGGTGGGATGCTGTAACTGCAGGGCAAAAAAGTTGCAAATCAATAAAAATCATTTTTGCTTTGCGTAAAACATGGATGTTCGTTAGGCAACTATGGATCTATAATATTCTCTAAACTATTTACTATACAAAGCATCAAATAAATACTAGAGAATAATAAAAACAATACCAAAGGTATACGGAGTGTACTAAATAATATTATTAGAAATGGATCTAGAAACCATAAATAATATGAAGGATGTGGTTAGTGGTTCTAACACGTTTTTTAAGTGTTGGCCCAGAATTGGCAGAAACAATAAATTACCCAGAAACAACCAAAGAGGCGCCTGATGAATAATTATGGGGATAGAAATCCGAGTTAAATTTTTCTCAGAGTAGTAGAAGAAAAATAAATTATGGACATTGTAAGAAAATGTAAGAACAAAATGTATACTGACTGGAATGATACTGACATGACAATAGTAAAGGAAGTTACTGAAGGAATTGCAAAACCACTAACTCACATCTGTAACTTATCTTTTCAAACTGGTAAATTTCCAAACAAAATGAAAATAGCTAAAGTAATACCATTATGTAAAACCAGGGATTTACACCATTTCACAAATTCCAGGCCTGTTTCTTTACTCTCCCAATTTCTATAAACACAAACTGCTGACCGACAGTCAAAACAGATTTAGAACAGACAGATCGACATCTTTGGCACTAATTGAATTAATCGAAGAAATTACAAATTGTATAGACATACTATACTATGAAGATTTTCTCACTTTTTTCAACATACTACATTGGCTTTTGACAGTGTGGTTATTTGGGAAATAAAACCATGGTACATTATACACATTATTGCAATGTCTGCTTTTAGTTTTAACAGATGTTACAATGTGGTCTTACCAGAAGATGGAATGCGGAGGCGGTCATAACGGGTCACGGGAAAGCTGTGCTCGACTCGTTCCATGGCCTCCCGCACCTCTGACGCTGTGGGGTGTAGAAGTCTAGGTTACATCTCACCATTATCAGATAGTATAGTTTACTCTTAACATCACAGTATTCTGTGACATATCACACTATACTATGATATAATCCATGTGAGTCTGACCCCCAAAATATGGCCGTTGTGGCTATTTGGATGGACCAATTCTCATAGTGATTGCAGCAATGGCAGCTTTCTATGTGCTATCACTCCTTTATTTCATCCCTACATCATTACAACTTTCCATGTTTTTTTTTTGCAGTTTTACACATATAGCCAGTATAAAAGAGGGTAACCTTAACATGAAGTCATACATCATTGTAAAGCTTCGTCTATCTACCCGTCACATTTTCATGACGCTGCAGACAACAGAATTTGACCTTCGACCTCTAACGCTGCAATAGGGCAAATTCTGAATGCCTCTGCAAATGCTCTTGTAACTAACCTCATCTTGATCTGATGTGCCTATGGATAGTTCCTTCATAAAGAGCACAAAAAGAGCTTTAAAATTATATATTACATGAATAATAACAATAATAACATTTCTTATCAGAACAAATGTAACTTTATGCAGTTTGTTTCTGGATAAGGTTAAAGTTAGAGGCTATTATGTCAGGGCAGGTTGTCACAAGAATAGAAAGACGTGTGTGTGTGTGTGTGTGTGTGCGTGTGCGTGTGGTGTGTGTGTGTGTGTGTGCGTGTGTGTGTGCGTGCATACACACCACCTCTGCATAATGCAATGAAGGTTCTAAGTCGCTCCTCCTCTCGTTGTCAAAGCCGATGTCTAGGGGTAAATCTGCATCTGTGTGTGTGTGTGGGGGGGGGGGGTAGAAGAGGTAGGTGGAGCTAGAGGGGAGAAACTTACTTATTAAAAGCCAAAGAACCACTAATTTAGGGCTGCACGATATGAGGAAAATATGCGATATGCAATAACATTGTTGAATATTGCGATAACAATATTACTTGTGATAGATAAACAGTTCATCAGTATATCAGTTCTACTTTTCTGCTGCTTTCAGTATTCTGCTTAAACACAACAAATTGCTTGTTAAATTAAAAAAAAACGGAAAGGAAGTTATTTCTGACGTTATTTTATTGAACATTGAACTGAACACAAAAGGCACTATTTAAAAAAAGAATGCAGTTTTCTACTAATACTTTCCACTAACTCAAAAAAATGCGTCTTTCGCGATATGTCGCAGTCTTTCGCAATGTGTTTATTGCGTAAGTTGATATTGCAATGACGATAAAAAAATGATATATTGCACAGCCCTAAATGAATGACTTACAAACATAAAAATTTACTTTTGAAAGTAAGAATGTCAAAAAGACTTACTTACCTCGCTCTCTGTCACTCGCTCTCCCTTTTTTTTTTTTTTTTTACATAAACTTAAAATTAGTGTGATTGAGTAGGTATGCTACACTGCAATAACAGGTCAGTGACCACTAGGTCACTGAAAAAAAAAACAACTTTAACCATCCTTCTGTGCATACTGTCTGTCAGTTTATTTTTTATAAATCAGGAAGATATGATTTGTTATGTAACAGCCTGTACAACGCAACATACAGAAAACAAATAAAGAAAACAATACAAATTAAATTGTACAAAGCAGCACTGGGCAGTAAATAACCCATATAATAATATTTTTCACATTTTATGATTGAAATCTTCCTTCTGCCAAACCCCATAGATCTTCCATCAGTCAGATCACAGCTGCTCTTAGAAGGTGACTGAGCTTCTTCAATTATAATTTGAGTGAAAACTGTGAAAAATGTTGGGGTTTCATGTTCTGTAGCAAGTTTATCAAATTGGCAACAGGACTGAGAGTGGTGAAAAAAGAAACGCTTTGGAAAGTTTACATACAATCAATCATTAGGTGGAGGTTTTGGATTCAATAAAACCTGTGTATAAACATTTGACAAAGTAAATGAATGAACTAATGAAGAGCCCTAATGAAGAACATTCACATGTAAACAGGTGGTGGGGTGCAGATGACTTGAGGCCCTGCTGATTTAGAAACTAGGCAGCGTTGGCTCTGGAGGTCCTGCCGGGTAAACAGAGTCAGACATGACTGATGGACAGATCAGAGTAAACGATGAGAGGGGGGTGGGGGGGGTGGAAAACCACTCCAACCTTTTGGCTGTAGTCCACTTAACTGCCTTTTTATTTAAAAAAAAAAGAAAAGTACGACATTATGGGATATTCGCTTTCTTTTTTGCTAGATGAGAAGATTGATATCACTCACGTTTGTATGCTAACATGAAGCTACATATCTCAGCATTTCATTCATTTCCGTGAAGAAAACTAAATGGAATTGTTATTTTTAGAGTTTGGATTATTATTTACCATATAAACAGTGAACACAAGTTACATTCACAGAGCCTTCACTCTCTGATAAACAGCCATTAGAAAAGTTAAAACAACCAAAGAGCTAATGGAACAACGTCCGAGTGTCACGGAGAAGAAAACTCTGAATTTGTCAAAAACAAAGCCTATGTATGATTGTTACAAATTAAAAATAAATACATATACAATACAGACAACTGCATTAGGAAATAATCTGCTCAAAATTCATCCAAATCGCTCGTTTATCACAAACTTCCTGCAGTTATTGTGTTCACTATTTGGGTTAATTGTACAGTTCATCAGTTGTTCTGTACTGTTATTGTTATGTATTGAATATAATATGAATTATCCATAAAATAAATATATTAAGTCAGGGGCCGTCAGGTTACCCAATGGTAGAAAAGGGGTCCCTTAAGAAAAAAGGTTGGGAACCACTGGCTTAGGAGACGGCTAGCATGGCTCTGTCCAAACTACTACTACAACTACTACTATTACTACTACTACTACTACTACTACTACTACTACTACTACTACTACAACTATCTCATTTGGTTAATCTGTACAAAACCAAAGAGTAAAAAAGACATTTGGCCGTTACAGTAGGTTATGTTGTGAACAATGTCTCCACTGGTTGCCTGGCAACTGGTCCTGGACAAGAAATAGCGCAGCACATAACCCCCTATAAAATAGCAAATTTTTGTTTTCACACTTTGGTTTTTGTATCGATTAAACAAACGAGATATGTGTTCATTAGTGAGCTTTAAAGGTGCTAACAGGTGGACAGAGCCATGCTAGCAGTTTCTCCTTGTTTCAAGTCTTTAAGTTAAACTTGTGTCCACATAGCGTTTTTTTCTGAGCGCCAGCATCTTTTTTTTTTTAATTGCCTTTAAAGAAAAGGTGCTGGACCCAGCTTGTTGTTAGCTGTGTAATCAACCCTCTGTTTACGTAGTGTTAAGCTAGCTAGCAAGCTAACATAAAAAGCTTCATATTTCCCACACAAACAAGTGGCATTAATATTCTCATCTTACAAGTGCGTTCACAAAGACCATGTTTCACAGTAATTGCCCGGGCAGCGCGAATGATGTGACACGAACAATGAAAATTCGCATGACGCAATGTGGCGTACGCCCATGAGTCTTGGGATTCTCCTACATAGCGCTGCCCTGATTGATCTGAACTATATAGTTATTTCAGCATACTTTTGATTCATTTATTGCAGTTATATCAAGGCAAAATCTGTTTTTGTGTTTATACCGCTGTAGTAGCGACAGCTAGCATAGCCCTGATCGTTCCGAACTCCATTCAGAAAACGTTTAAAAAGTTGCTTGCTTGTCGTCTTGCGTGACAAAGCATGAATTCAGACTTTTTACAAATCTGCACCATGCTGTAGTCATTTCAGCATATTTTTTTCAATTAAAAATCAAAATTTGTACCTCAAGTAGAGCTGGAACAGGCAGTCATCCAGACGCAACATTACTTTCTGAAGAAACTAGTAGAATTCACCGAGCTGTTTGTTCATCCTGATGACGTTATGAATCCAGACACGACGGCGTTTGGTTTTCAGACGTTATCTGCGACTTCCACAACAGGTACAAAGAAGCAATAGTGGTTATTTCCGCAAGAAAGCAAATAAGAGCATTTCCCAATAATGTCGAACTTTGACTTTTTCCCCCTTTTCCTGGATCAGAACTTACCAAGTAAACATCTTATGGTGGATCCTCTCAGTTGTAACACACAAGCTGTAAGGCTGGAACATCATTTGCAATTCATTATCTCGATGCACTATTTTTAGTTTCCCAAAAGTCAAATTTTCTGTCAAACCTTCCAGTCCTTCGTGTGACTGTTTTCCATTTGACTTGACGTGAGTCAGACATGATGCTGGGCCACAACAGAAACGCAAACGGAAACATACAGTTGTACATGTGTAAACATTTTTTTCTTCCTCCAGTTTTAAAATCTTCCCCCTAAAGAAGTCACAATCTCAAGACACTCCTGGGTTCATTCTCAGATTCAAGTGTCTTTCGTTTTTTTTTTAAATATTTTTGTGAAAACATTGTCACTTTTTTTTTTTTTTTTTTTTTACCCACGTTTCAGTCTATTTAGGTGACAGTCTGTTAACGTGCAGGTTGGCAGGGGACTGCTCCTCCCAAATTAAAAAACACTGACCGGAGCAGAGGTGATAAGTGTTAAAATAAGTGCCAAAAGGTAAAGAAAAGAGAAAGAAAAAATTAGCTGTTTGTGTGAGTGGAAGAAATATGCTGGGACGAATGAGAACAAAAAAACGTGGCGAAAAGAAAACCTAACGTTAACGAATGAACAAACGCGTCGTGTCGAGAAGTTAGTTTAAAAATCGCCCACGAGTGTCCGAAACATAAAGTGCAGGCAGTGTCTGTTCTTCTTTGAAACCGCCGTAGCCCCCGGCCATTAAAAGAGTCCAAGAGCAAACAACCAACAAAATAAACAAAACAAATCAATAATTGTCAACAATCCACAATTGGAACAGCTGGATTCCAGAGGAGTCTCTCGCTCAAGGCAGGGGTTGGATTTGGTTGTCAGTTTATTAAAAGTACGCCGCACGTACCCTCCCCACTTCCACCCGAATGCCTCCTTCGTCGCTCCATTTACTCGACCCGGATGAGGAGTCCGTAGAGGAGCGTGCCGCCCTGCTCTTTTGTGATCCACTCGATCTCTGAGTTGCTGAAGCGAGGGTCCAGGGGCTCGCTGTGGCCAAGCGTCTGCGGTCCCACCTTGTAGGAGCCTGGACGCACACACACCTGGAATCCCACCTGAGCCTGGTGGCTGCGGTGAGAACGGGGGTCCCGAAATCTGCATGAGGAGGAGAACTATCACCAAGTGCTCTCTCTCCCCTCGTTTCCCGTTCTGGCTCTCCATGATAGAAAACTCCTGCGTCACGTACATACAATTTAACGGCGCTGAGCAAACGGGGGCCAGTTATTTCAATTCTATACTAGTGTGACGTACATCCGTTTTACTAACTGCACGTCTGTTTACTTCCTGTCAACGCTAAAGTAACTTTACAGTTGGACATATTGTTAATAGTAACGTTATTTAATGCAATCTTATTTTTTATTTTGTAATTATACTGTCATCGGTTAATAGCACATTCATATATATCACATTCCTGTCAATATTCCCTAAATTATGCAGCCGTCATACTGTTTTTATCTGTTACCTACTGTTTTTATTTGTTCATATATACTTTTGTGTTTTTGTTATGCACTGTATCACCAAGACAAATTCCTTGTATGTAAAAAAAAATACTTGGCAATAAATCTATTCTGATTCTGATTTACCATTCGTTTTTGTACATAGTGTTTTTAGCATTTTTGACCATTTTGATAATTACCTCAGTGTCTTTAAATAGTGAGGTTAGCCAGTCAGCTAGCCTAGCTGGCTACTAGAATAAAGAAAAGCACCGTCAAGTTTATCTGGGTTTTGCTGGGTCCCTCTTTACTCTTTATCGGCTAAATTCTCCTTTTATTTTTGGCAGCTCTTCCAAGCAACTGTGTGACGTTAACTAACTCATGATAAAGACTGTAAGGTGGTCACTCAGACTGGTGGCAAAGGTAACGTCACTTTACAGTGCCTTTTCATCCTTTACAATTAGCTTTGTACATGTTGTTAATAGTATTTACCTCAGTATCTTACCGTTAGCGACGTTAGCTAGTCACCCAGTGTAGTACCAATGCTAGCTTGATTTTCACAGCTTAGCTAACGTTAGTGCTATGGCTCTTCTTTTACACTTGGTGACTGGAAGAGCTGCCAAAAATGAAAGGAGAATTTAGCCGATGAAGAGTAAAAAAGGACTAAGCAAAACTCTGCAGAGCTGACCGCCCTCCTCAACTTGACGGTGCTTTTCTTTATTTTAGTAGCCAGCTAGGCTAACCTCGCTATTTATCAAAAATGCTAAATCCACAAAGCAAGTGGTAAATAACATCACTATTAACAATATGTACAAGCGAGGTTACTAACTGAAAGGTTCTGTGTGTAACTTTTTACATGTATTAATCGTTTTTATTGCCAACGGGCGATCCTGAGTCCACTGCCTCTCTTCAGCAGACAGCGGAAACCAGAAATTGAGTGAAATGCCAACAAACAACCAGCACGACACCCACCACTGCACGGAGTCCACACATTCTGTGTTTCCGGTTTCCGTTACATATGTTTTGCAGCGGCGGCGAGAAGACAGACCTAAAATGCTGGTGGCTGTGGCGGCTCGGGATCAGCCGGTGCAGGGGACAGCAACGGTCTTCTCTGGAGTTTTAGTTTGCTTGCTCACTAACTATAGCAGAAACTGTGTATAAACGACACAGTTCCAGCTGAAAATGACAACAGAAATAAACAAGGTTGCCAATTTCTAGGATTGCACAGATTGTGAAATTCTGGGCCGATACCGATGTTTAAAATAACAATTTGACCGATAACCGATGCCGCTGTTTTTATGTTGTTGTTTATTTTGTTTTTGATGTTATTTATTCCCCCCTTTTTGCCAGGGAAACAAATAAATCTTCATTATTAAAATAACTGAACTGTTTTAAAGTCATTCAACATTTCACTACACTATCTCTGAATGAGCACAAATTCAATCATATCAACAACTTTCAATACAACCCTCTTTCACATGACAAAGATTTTTTCCCCCCTTTTATCACAACATTTAGACAGCACAAAATTGATGCAACACAACATAAATATCGGGTATTGCATCTGTGAATGTCATCTTATTTGCAGATATGCCGATTGCAGTCAAAAAGGCGAATATCGGCCGACACCGATGTTCGGCCGATATACCGGTGCATCCCTACCAATTTCAGATATCTCCTCAATTCAAATCAACTGCCAGTTGTCTACCCGGAAGTGATTGTTGTTGTTAGTGCGATGGTGATTCAGTCTACACACAGGCAGGTGCAAACGTACCAAATGTAGTGATTTTCTGAACGAGGTTGACTTACTGCACTTTGGGGGCAAAGATCTCCATGCCGGAGTAGCGCATAGTGGGGGAGAGCCGCACTCTGGGAACCTCCCTGCCGGGGGCGCTGTTCTCCTCTGGCTCACTGTAACCATTAGGCCCCTCCGCCTTCACCGGGGACACTGTGAAGATGGACGACGTCCCTGCAGCAACAAAATGACATTTAAAGTTTAGATCATAGTGAATGAATGAAACATTTTGTGCGGCCCCTGGCCTGAACGTGAACGTTGATCTTCTGCTTTTGACTAGTGCAGTGGCCGTTCAAAAAGTGCCTGTTTGGAACGGGCCAATGGCTTGGCCTACTACACTTCCTGTGGTCCTGAGCAATACACCTGCCATGACGTAGGCTGCGTCCGAAATGCCATACTACTAAGTATACTATTGTTCAACATACTTTTGTGTATACAAACAGTAGTATGGATCTTTTCGGACGCACTGATCTGTAATTACCGTGTGAGTCTCCTTGCCGGTTGGACATGTAACCATGGTAACCGCTGCCAACCTCAGCTCTACCGTTTAACCCTCTGAAAAGGGACCTCCCGCAGGGGGGGCGTGGTTTACATGATCCTGTTTAAATCGATCTAAAATAAGAACCAAGCTACAGACTTCATTATTTTTGCTGCAGAAAGCGAAGGTTTCTGTATTGTATGTTGTATGCTGTTGATGACATCATCACGTGACGTGTGGTCCAAAAAGGGCTGACGACCCACGTTGGCACCACTGTATTACCCCATAATGGCCGCTTGAGGTCAGTGTTTACATGATCCTGTTTAAATCCATCTAAAATAAGAACCATAACAGCTAGAGACTTCATTCTTTTTGCTACAGAAAGCCAATGCTTTTGTCTTCACATTCTACACTGTTGATAATGACATCACATCACGTGAGGTCCAAAACCACTTGACAAACTGTTGCAAGCGCCTTAGCGTTCATAAAAATGAGCATATCTCAAAAACAAACCAAATAAAATCATAGTTCAAATAACTTATGGATTGTTAAGAGATATTTTGTTAATGTTTCTATGTTCAGAAATCCTTTGGATCAATATGTTTTGTGTGTTTATTTAGTCAAATTTGATAAAAAAACATGCCAGATTTTTGTCATTATTTTTCACAATAACATCACAATAAGCGAAAATACCAATGTAGGCACTGGCCATTTCAAAGGGTTAAATTACTGAAAAAAAGTTAAGCAGCTAATCCAACAGATGCATGTGATTTTTTTATGTGTAGAAATGTAAATTGAAGAGTTATTGACATTACAGAGCTGCCTGGTCACTGTCTGTTTGTCTGTTATGAATATTGTCGTCACTACCGCATTGCATTGTGGGATATTTATGCTGGTGTAGTGTCCAGTGTTGCATACTGTAATATTTCACCAGAAATAGTACGCACATCGCATACTATTAGTTTCATAATAAGGTAAGGTTTCAGACATACTAAAAAGTGTCACATACTGTTTTTGCATACTAAATAGCATGTTAGTATGCTGGCTCCCTAAATTGGCATTCAGTCATCAAAACTTTTAGAACCCCTGGTTTCATTTAGCTGATGATTTTAATAATTGATTGAAAGGAAGGCTCCTAAAACTTTTGTTAGAAAAACAAAAAAGGAACAGTAATTTTCCTACCAGGCAGCAGCTGGCTGTGGTCCAGCGTGCGTCGCAGGGCCCCTACACTGGTGCCGTGGTACGCGATGTGCCACTTCTTCAGTGCATTAGAAACCTCACAGTGGGGCTTGATCCTGCACAAAGTACGTATAGACACACATGCAACAATGAGATGGCTGTACAGGTGTTGATTACAGATTAATAGATACACAGCCTGTAAACAAGCAGACAGAGTTTTGATATAATTTTAGGGGCCTTTTGTCCCTTTAGCTTTGTATTATTGTAATAATGAATACAGGAGCTTTACATATTGACATAAGGCTGGGTTGCTGCAACAAGGATTCATTTTTAAACCCAATTAAATAATGATTTAAGCTTAAAATTTAAAAAAAGACTACATATGCATCTCTCTTTAAATGTCAGTTTAGTTCTTACTCTAAACCTAGATTAAATTGAATTATATTGCACCAAAACCTTAAATTTAAAATGTGATCCAGTATTCATTTTAAACTTGCATTGAGGGGTTTTAACGTTTGAAATGGGGGTCTTTTTGAGATGGATTGAGCAAAGTAATCAAGTTAAGTTGAGCTTCTCTGTCAACCCATCATACATAAGGGTAACTGACTGACATTTAGCAAACAATTTAACATTTTGTTTAGGAATACAGAGCAGCCGCCCTGAGAGCACGCAAATTAAAAAAAATATTTTATTTTAATTTGAGTAAATCCATATTAATTAAAGTGTATTACATTTTCATTTTTGCAACAGAGCTCTGCTTAATTTTAAATCTGGATTTACTGAGTTTAACCCTAGTTTTGCTAACCTCTGATTAGAACTAATCTTAGATTAAATTAATCCTGGTTGGTGCAACCCAAAACAACTAAGATTGACTTTAAGTTTTGAAGACAAACAAAGGGACACAAAACCATGTTTTTCTCTCCTAGCATCAGTAATAATTCTCTGGTCGTTACATCCTACGGACCATGGAAATTAAAGGGGTATACAGTCATTTTAGAAACTTCCACCCTCCCTGCTCTATCATGTATCTGACGGAGAGATTCTCACCTGAGGGCGAAGCGGCACCACCCGAAGGGCAGGGCGTAGTCCCGGGGCGGCTCTCCTCTCTTGTAATAAGCCTCGTCACCCCGAAGCTTGTGGCAGGACTCGCAGTAGCACAGGTTGTACTTTGCGTCTTCATTAAAATAGCCGTCTTAGAAGACAAAGATCGTGATTGTTACATGATTTTACATCTGAGCCGGAGATGGTGACAGAAAAGTTTGGGGTAAAACTCACCTGGTAACGTGAGCAGGTCCTTGAAGCGCGAGCACAGTGCCTGGTACTCACACGTCTTGTTGGGGTTGACCTCTGGAGGGGGCGTCCAGCACACACTCTCTTTGATTCCTGCACGTAAAAACAAAAACAGACTTAAAAGACTGAACAGAGCCTAAATGAAAAGATAAACCGTTGACAAGTGCTATTGTGTTTAGCTTTGTCTTGTGTGTTATTTTGGTGTATCTTGGTGTATTAGCTTAAAGCTATAATCTGGTAAAGTGCATCAGATGGTCAAATGTATGTTTAAACTTTTAAAATAAATAATTCAATAAATAACCAGTGACTTCTTACCGTCAACCATGTCCGCCTTCTCCATGTCGCCCTGACAACGGGTCGCACCACTCTCTCCTCCAACAGCTGGCACGTTGTTTGTTACTATAGTAACCTGCCATGATGACACAACATTCATTAGCATATGATCTTGGGATTTAGTTCATAGTGCTGAAAGAATTATTACTTGATTAGTCAGTCGCCAGAAAATGAATTGCCAACAATTCTTTCTTTTTTTTTTTTTTTTGATAATTCATTAATCGTTTAAAGGGTTATTTTGAAGTGCGACTCCTTTGAGAAATGAAAAAGTAATTTTACCTCGCAGAGGACAGGAGCTGCTGCTGGTCTACCGCTGCCTCGATTAGTGAGTTTGTTTGTGTTGTTGTGTGTAAAAGGGTTAGGAACTAACAAACAAAATAACCAAACGAGGCAGCAGTAAATCAGCAACTCCTGTGTTCTGTGAGGTAAAATTTTTGGAGAGAGCAACGGGTGGCTAAAATACGTTTTGCTGTGTGTCCCCGTCCACAGCAGTACTCACTTAGCTTCCGTGTCAGGACTCCTGTCTGTTTCTACAAACTGGTCATCTACTGTAGTAATACTCTGACTATGGATAAGTACCTCATCCAACCACACTTCAAAACATCCAAACTCTCCCTTTAAGTCACTTATGAAGCAAAATCAAACTGCCATGACTGTTTCAGTGTGTGTGTGTGCGTGTGTGTGCTGACCTGTTCACACTGGCCGTACAGGTCGATGAAAGGGTAGCAGGGTGAAGGAATGTCCTGCGCCGCCACACCCTGGTCCATGCCGTTGACGTAGAGGTGGAGACAACTGTTGGCGTCCACCAGCAGACCCAACACCGTCCCCTCCGGACAAGTGTCCAGATTAGGACCGTAGTTCTCACATATCTGCGGAGAACAAAGAACAAAAAGTGCCGTTTGAACAGGAGGAGGGATGATGGTGAAAGAAGTAAAAATAGAAGGGAAGACGTCAGCGAGTGAGAGAAAAATGACAAAAGATCAAACGGTCAACGAGGCTGACGTCAGTGAGAACACACTCAGATTGTCATGTGAGACACAAATCCATGACACAGACTCTGTGTGTGTGTGTGTGTGTGTGTGTGTGTGTGTGTGTGTGTGTGTGTGTGTGTGTGTGTGTGTGTGTGTGTGTGTGTAATATTATAAGAATCTTTCAAGCTCATTAAGCTAACCATGTTTGTATTTTTGTCATGCACACAACAAAATAATAGCGGAACACTTTATTTCCTGTGGACATGAATCCGTAGATCTACACATATTGTCAGCACGTGTTAACTGTCGAATGCATATGTAGATCTGAAGTGCAGCACTCTCACTTCAACGCGGCTTGTTGTGCTGCTTCTGCACGGTTCCTTCTGGAGCACGACCAAAAAACTGCCCCGCTAATATTATCAGCCCCTATGAGCTTATCACACATAGTATCACTGCATGTCAGCCGATAAGCACCAATGTACAGCACAGAAATGCAAAAGTTATGTTTGCATTAATGTAGAAAACAATGCCTAATAAGTTAGCGCCCCAACTGGTGGCAGGAGATCCAACACCTCCTCATACCTAAACGTCCCATTGTTTTAAACACGTAGTTGACGTTTAGAAGGTCATCGTTTGGGCTAAAGTAAGTATGTTTGTTACGTCACTTCAGTTACAGTGCATGACGTAGTTAGTTACTTACATGATGTAGAATGTGACATAGTAAGTCAACGTTGACTTTTGGTTT
This sequence comes from Heterobranchus longifilis, assembly GCA_028570985.1. Lineage (NCBI taxonomy): Eukaryota > Metazoa > Chordata > Actinopteri > Siluriformes > Clariidae > Heterobranchus > Heterobranchus longifilis. The sequence continues at coordinate 2,676 of JAOVVB010011131.1, read as the reverse complement.
CACACCAGACACGAACAGTATTTTGACTCTCCTGAGTCAAAATCCTCTATTTGTTTGAACCATCCATGCCACTTAAAGTTTCCCAATTCCACTGAACAGCAGTTTAACATAAATCCACATAAAAGAGTTTGCTATTTCTTCCTGATTTCATTGTGTCATTTCATTGTCAGTAGAGTCTATACTTTGGTTAATAATACAGAAATTGACCAGTTTGGGTGAAGGGATAATGGCGCTAAACCAAATATGGCCTCAAGCACAGCAGTTTAAAAAATAAAAAAATGTTTTCATTTTAAAAGGCTACTTTTTTTTCATTTTAATACACTACATCTGAGAAAATAATTTGCCAAAATTACACATTGTTTTGAGTCTTAAGTCCAGTTAGCCATTAAATAACTATCCTCAGAGCACATTGTAAACAATCAGACTCAAGGGCTCTCTGACGATATCTGAATTATGCATTGAATGTTTGATTGATGGGAGCGGGCTCCAAAATTGTATCTTGATTGAGCGATAACTGCTGTGTCAATAACAAGTGTTTGATAGATTGCTAATAAGTGCTACTGAGCCTGTAACAAGTGAGCAGAGGCTGTGTGCGCGCCTCCGCAGGGACCTGTCAACCCATCAGCCTTATCAGCTGGGTGAGAGGTCTGCATGGCGTCGCTGAATATCTCCTCACCTCCCACGCAAACACAGTGGTGTCACAGCGTATCTCCTCCCCAGGGGAGCGCAGAGGGGCTAAAGAGGGGGCTGCACACGTTATGAGGCGAAATCAAGAAACATATGGAAAGAGGACAGGCGAGGAAAGTGTGTATGTGTACGTATGTGTAAGGGTGGGAGTGTGGAAGGGCGAGTGCGAAAGTTGCAGATGCAGGTGCGAGGGGGTGCAAAAAGAAAGTGTTTTGTGTCAATAGGTGCTGAAAATGGTGGCAAACAGAGTGGGATAGCAATGTGAAAGAAAAGAAAGCTGGTGTGTGTGTGTGTGTGTGTATGGTTGTGTTTGTGTCTATGCGACTGTGTGGAGGAGACACACACAGAGAGAGCAGCGGCCTATGCAGTGTGGTGGAACTTCTCTCATCTCAGCGCATTTGGTTTGCTCCCATTCTTCATTAACTCCATTAACAGATGAGCCGCGGCGATTAGCGGAGCTTCCCGCTGATTCAGCTCTCACACCCCCCAACCCTCCGCCCCCCCCCTCTCCCTCTTCTCTACCCCTCTGTCGCTACCTCGTTCCAACACTCCTCCTCCTCCTCCTCCTCCTCCTCCTCACGTCTTGGCGGCTGTAAGACCATTCAGCCCAAAGTCACAAGGAGAAATGCACTGTACATACATGCACGCACAAACTGACACTTTCTAGGATTTCTAATCAGAAGGCATTTCATAGTTTGCCACTTAAGCCACAATAAGTTAAACACCCGGGTGTGCGCAGAGGGTCATAAAGCCGGTCTATCCCTCCCTGCAGTGCCTCTTTATTCCGCTAACAATTTTTACTGCTCTGTGCCATCTTAAAGCCCTCTGCTCCTCCAGCGGGCAGTGCCAAGGGGGCAGTCTGCCTGCCGCCGTACACTGTGCCATTAGCCACGGCTGGCTCTTTAGCCAAGAGGAAAAGGGAAAACAGGCACTGATTTCCAAAAGGTACTTTAGAAGAGGGAGAGGGGAAAGTAGAAATAAACAAAGAGACAGACAGGCGAAGGAGATTTTCCTTTTATTCCCCAGCATCTGTTCTATAATAGCCCCAATTAACAGATTAATTGGACTCACATTCCGCTGTTATCCATCCTCCCTGCCTCCTCCCCTCTGTCATTGTACCTACACTCACAAGAAGCTAAATAAAATTAGGGAGTATCATGTTGCCACTGACTCTTCTGGCTCAGCCGTGATTTGGATCCTGTTAACAGCTGTTTCAGGTGCCCACACACGCGTGCACACGCGCACGCACGCGTGTCACGGTTCAGATGACAAACCTCTCTGACAGAAAAATGAGAGCATTTGTCCACCCGAGAGTCACAGAATACCGAGGCCTCCGTTCTGACTTTTGTTCGGCAATAAATCATACAACAAAAGAAGCTGCCACTCAGAAATCTCTTCTTCCTCTTCTTCCATCTGAGATCTGAAAGGTCGTCGCACCGGTTGGAAACAATAACAACCACAACAACAAAAAGACTTTAAAATGCATAAACATGGGTTTCTTAAGGGGCTCGGCGGATGCTTCTCAGATGGATCAGGACACACACGGTTACACACCACGCTATTTTTTTTTTCTTCTCTCCATCTTCATCTCCAGTGCTCTGGTTTTGCATCATGAAATTAATGACCTGCCAGTTGACTGAAGTGAGGCTGTTTTTTTGTGGTGTGCATGTTTGTGACTGTGTGTCTGTACAGCTGTGCACAGTATCTGTGAATGTGTGTGTGCATGTGCTCATTTACATATGCCTTTGGTTGTGTGCGTGTGTGTGTGTGTGTGTGTGTGTGTGTGTTATAGAGTGTGTGTGTGTGTGTGTGTGTGTGTTATAGAGTGTGCATTTTTGTGTTAACGAGAGCCTGTGCTCCAAGCATGGCGGTGGCCTGAGGATCCCAGGGTATAGAGCTCTTTTTGCCCTTTCTGACACAAGGCACTTGCTATAAATTATTGACACTCCCCCACCTATCTTCTCATTTCCCTCCCATCTCTCTCTCTCT
>JAOVVB010011117.1:0-16726 GCA_028570985.1 Heterobranchus longifilis | reverse complement strand
ATCCCAAAAATGTCTGAAGTGAAACAAACACCGTATGTATGACATCCACTAAGTCTCTCACAATATCCCTAACTTATAGTGAGTAGTGTATATGATTATGTTAGTGTGTGTGCCATGGATGAGGCCCACAAATCCATGAATGCAGCTTGTTTTGTGGTGCTGTAAGAGCAAAGTTCTCTGCATGAACGCCATTTCCTTGCTACTCCTAACCAGTTAGGACACCTACGGAGCTCTCCTACGTTTTGATGGAGATGGGAGTGACTTCCTATTTTAAGAGTCTTGATAAATAACTCTTACTCCTACTCCTGAAAGTAGAACCAAAATAGCTTAACTCTAGAGAATATATTGCCACTTACTGTTGGAGCGATTTACTACTCTGAGACACTTAGTAAAAAAAACTCTCCGCTGTAAATCAGGTAAAGAAAATGTGCTCATCTGTAAGCTCATATATGAGGAAGAAGGGAGCTTTCTTTCTGTCAGCCTTCATAATCATTTACTTAAGCTACCTTGCTTCTGCTGGAATGAAAATAGCACTAGCATTGACTGGTACAGAAGCTCTAACATTTTGCTGCAAACATTAAAGTACCTGAGCATCCTTAAAAACAGATTCTGATCACCAGCCTGTTGTCAAGGTGGACATGGAAGGTATTTCAAACTGTTTGTCATATGCACAGCAAGTTTCTTTCAATTAAAATCTTTATTTGCCTTCCACTATGAATGCCATTAGGAAGTAAAAATAAAAATACATTTAACAAAATAAGAGTAAAACATATGTACATAATATGTACCGAGCAAATCAACAGTGCTATGAGAAATGTGCAATAGGTTCCGAATGTAAAAATAAAATGCGGAACAGGTTCTGTAGTATATCCAATTCACAGTAATATTTAAACAGGACATATTTATATACTTGAAGGGGATAACTAAAAGTACTTAAAGCAGTGCTATAGTCTATGAAAAGCATTCTAATGTAAGCTGCTTTGAAGGGCTGCAGAGATAGAGTCTGTGGTAGATCTTTTAGAGTGGTAGGCATACTGAAACGGGTCCAGCGTTTCAGGAATACTGCTCCGAATGTGGGCCAGTACCACTATGGTCATATGGGCATTCAGACAATTCTTTGGGCTCTTTTTAGGAGACTTGAACTTGAAGAACTAGGATGATAGTGGGATGATGATGGTGGTTGTGGTTTTGAAGCAGGTGGGAACCATGGCCTGAGAGATTGAAGATAGAGGTAAGAACATAAGCCAGCTCTATGACACATGCCTACCAGGTGCCCCATAAGGGCCACCAAGGAATGTTATTTTGGACTGTTGTCTTACAAGAATTAATTCTCCTCAAAGCTTTGTGTACCTCAGATGCTGATACAGTCTGTGCTGGACATCTCAAACTGAGTGTAAAATGGGTTTAGCTGGTTGGATATGGTAATAGTGGTGATATCTGTGATTGTGCCCCTGTAGTCTGTGATGTGTTATATGCCTAGCCAAATCTGCCTGGCATCATCGGTTTAGTAGAAGCTGTCCAGTTTTTCACTATATTGAGTTTTAGCATCCTTCATTGGTTTTCTCATTATATACTTTGCTCTTTTGTATTCTACCTTGTTGCACACAGCATATGTTACACTATACCTTATGGTTCACCCAGGGCTTCTGGTATGGAAACATCCTGACTTGTAAGGTGAGCATAATTCTGTAAACACATTTGATAATGTATCCAGTCACACATTAATGCATACTCTTGTATGTTAATAGAAGAATCTTTCAGTGTTACTGTGACTTTAAACACATCCCTGTCTGTCCAAGAGTCATGGTCCTGCATGATTCTCTCATTTTCTGGAGACCAGAGTTTAACTAGTTTAATCACTGTCTTTGTTTGCTTGAATCTTTGTCTATAGGCCAGGTACAGAAACAGGGAGATATGATTTGAGAGTCTAAAGTAAAGTTGGGAGACAGCTTTGTAGGCATTACAGATATTGCTATAAACATGATCCAATATATTTTGATCTCATGTGGGAATGTTTACATGCTGTCTAAGTATGTTTGTGGTCATAGCACTGCCAGCAGGTCTTTGGGAATCTTAATACGGCTAACTTTGCATAACCCTGCATCACCTTTGTGTTGTAAACTGCTGTGTTCGATTGTGAGTTTTGGGTCCCAGGCAATAGAGAAAACTGTCTGATGCTGTGTATCAACTAGAATATCTCTGTGCAAGAACAAAATACAGTACTATCAAAACGGAGTGTGTCAGTTTTCACTCTCTGTTAATACATATTACTGTCACCCTCTGTTAGGATCATGCTCTCCTGCAGTGCCTCCCCCAGATGAAGGATGGATCTCTTATTGATATCTGGCACACCATCCTTTGATTTCCTGGCATCTACCAGTGGGAAATGTAGGGTTTAGCATGGGCCTGCACTGGAAGAAAAGTAAAGATAAATAATAAAGTTGACAAAAAAATTAATTCTAGCAAAATTTCTGAAAATAAATATATTGTGCTTTTAAGAGAGTGGCAGGTAATAGTTGTAGGGTTTCAGCACTAGGTCAGTGGTGAATCGAATCTTTAACGATACGGGTTAATTTGATTAACTGATTTACAATTTATAGCATACACTTCATCTACTATCCGTCCACTGTATAGCACGATTGAGTGTATCTTACCAATCCTGTTTATCCCGCGGCCAATGAGGATAATAAAAAACCTTGTATTTATCAATTATAAGCAAGGTAACGTAAGATATGGGCAAATGTTTAGACTTTAACATACACAACCAAGACAACAGTTCTTTATAAAGAAACAAGAATTTATTTAACTAATCTACAATACATAAAACTACGCTACTTAAACACACACGCATACACACATACACACACATACACACAAACAGTTCAGAGGGTGAAAGTTAATGGAGTTCTTCTAGTACTGTTTACTAGACCAGAGAAAGTCACAAGAGCAGAGCCTTGGGTTTAATCCTACGGTTTAGTTATGAATTGAGCACCAATTTTCAGCAAGGTATGAAGCTTTGTTTGTTTACTTGCGTTGCATTGCGGTCTTCCTCTGTGATTCACCTTCAGTGGTAGGGAATCACGGCGTTGCTGATTGGCTGGTGCTCTGATGCTGGGATGACGTCTTTCGGGGAAGCCCTTCAGTAATGCGTTGGCTGCTTGGTTACTGACGGCGGAGCTCTGGAACTTCTTCTAAGAATTCTCCGTTGCGGGAGTTCTGGCATGAAGTTTCTTGAAGGTTTTGGAAAGTGGAGGACTAGTTCGTTTGCCGGTCAGAAGCAGGGCGAAAGTCGATGGTGGAAGAGCGATGAAAGAACTTGCTTCAACCTTCAGATGTCTAGACGTGAAGAGGCTGTTCAGACCTTGTGCATACATTAGCCCGATGTTTCGGCTGTCACATTGGGTCCATCCGGTTAAAATATCTCTCATTTTTGTTGCAGGAGAGAGAGTTATTTTAAACATTAAAGAGATAGTTTAAGTTTTTTTGTCTTAAATCTAAATTGAGGTGCATTTCAGTACATTAACATTTGTAAAAAGTGATGCGCTATGAATACTTTCCAGATGCACTGTATCTTGGTCCTTATAAATTTTCCTGCTATGTACACCAGTGTTTTTCGCAAAGCGAGCAAATTTTAAAAACAAATTTTACCTTAATAAACGAGCAAGAGCTTGATATATGAGTAGTATTCATGCACATTGTCTGCGGGATTGTGGGTAATTGTCTCCCATGCTCAGACTCAGTGCACATGTGTCACTCATATAGTCAACATCCATGCACACGTGTACTGTTTATTATAACATTGTGACCACATGTGTGTGCGGGTGTAAAGCAAAAGCAAGTGTCATTAGAAAGGTTTCTTGTTAGGTCCCTCTGACTCAGAAAGCAGTGATTCCGTTAGTGTGTGTGCGCACACGAGAGTTGGTGTGCTCTGTCGGGATTCTTTTCAAAGATAAAGCACAGGTTAATTATTTTTTTTATTTTTACTTTATATTTTGTGTTAATTATTTTTATATAAATATTTTTGGGTTGTGGAATAAATCATCTGAGTTTTCATTTTTTCTTATTGGGAAATTCACTTTTATATACGAGTGCTTCAATATACAAGCATGCTTCTGGAACAAATTATACTTGCAATCCAATGTTTAACTGTAATTGGAGCCAATTTCTACAACCCTTGTTCAGTGCAAAAATGTATTCCAAAAGTATGAAGCTTCTGAATGGAAGAATGAAATTTTAAATGGACGATAATCTTGAGTAAAATTTTATCTTCAGTTTTACTTAAGTACAGGATTTGTGTCCTTAGTCTACCACTGAACATATGTGTCCTTCTTTTGTCCAGGTGGACTGATGGATGGTGGTAGCACTGGCATAATCTTTTGAGTCATTGGAACAATACATGTACTACAGGGCAACAGGGACCAGTGAGAGAGGCAGCAGGGTTTTGATTTGCTTCGTGATGAGTCTCTCAGAGCAATTCATGATGATGGGTGTCAGTGCAATGGCATGGCAGCTGTGAAGGCAGGACAATGAAGTTAATTGGCACAGGGGTAATGTTGGTGGCCTTGAAGCAGGTTGGAATAATTGTGAGAAATTCTGCAGGCTGTGCTGCACAACCTCTGAGCAGGAATGTTGTCTGGTCCAGTAGGCTTCGTAGGAGAAAAGGGGTGTTCTTGATGCCACCATGTTATTCTGCTCCTTGAACTAGACAAAGAAAATGTTCAGGACATCTGGAATAGAGGTAGCTGAATTTTTACGATGGCCAGAATTCCTTGCCATATGCAGTTTATGTCGGCACATCTGCACTCATCCACTGCTCTTGGATGGAGTGTGTATTAATGGTCTTGGATATAGTCATGTCATCAGTGCACTTACTGTTGTAGCTGGTCTCTGATGCTTTGTACTTTGCCAAGTTGGTGCGGTCTTCCTCCGCGGTAAAGGAAGGCTCCTTCACCATTGGTTGGAGCCTTCCTGAACATGTAACAGTTAGTGAGTTTGAACCAGTCCAGAGGGCCATAGATTAATCCTACTGTCTAGTGTTTGACCTGCTCTAGAACGGGTTTAACAAGTGGTACGGGGCAGGGCGAGGTGTGGCAAGGCATCATGTGTTACGTACTGGGGATGGGGATGTTTTGGTCCTCTCACTGCAGAGTTCACATGTTGATGGAGTGTAGGGAACACTTATTTCAGATTAGCATGGTTGAAATTTCAGACGGCAATAATACGGTTGTATTCTGCAGTGCCCTTATAGCCATATACAGTTCACAGTGCACCTCCTTGATAATAATTTCTGTGATAAATATAAAGGTCTGCATCTAAGAGTCACAAACCTATGTAAGAACAAACCTAATAAGACTCATCAGGGAACCCAAGCCATGACCATGCACCTTACCACACAGAGCAGCATTTCTGCACGCATGAAACAAGACTGCCCCTTCAAGCTGAATGTAAACTTTCAGCTTTAATTCAAGGGTTTTAACAAAAGGATAGCATTAAAAGTTTAGGATTAATATTTTGTTACAATTTCATTGCATTTTTACAGGATCAGTAGTAATTGCACAACTAAATAATAAGCAGTTTGATGTCCAGTTGTAATCTGTATCTTAGCTATTTCAAGACAAATTAAGGGGATAAATAGTCTGCCACTGATACCAAGTGTTACATTTTCAAGTCACATCTGTTCATGGGAACTGTCAATGGGCAGTCCAAAGAGGTGCCGATGCAAGTGAAGGGCTTAAGGTTAGGATGAGAAAACAAACACACTATTGGAGGGATATTCGAATCTTTTGAAGTGGTCAAATCAACAATTTGAAACATGTTTAAAAAGAAGGAATGCATTGGAGAGCTCAACAACACCAAAAAACCCTAAAGCCCATAGAATACAACTACAACTAAACACATACAAAGTGGATGATTGCAGAATCTTTTCTTTGGTGAAGAAAAACAGCTTCACAACATCTGCAACCACCTATAATGCTTACAAACAAGAAAAAAACTCTGAGATGGCATAAGGAAAAAACCTTAAGAGGAACCAGACTCATCGGGGAACCCATCTTCTTTTGGGTGATAACGGATAGCAAGGATTGTTGTGCAGTCATACTGTTTTAGGCAGCTTAAAGTCCAATATAACACATGATGTCTTTAAGTTAATATGGAGTCTAGTTCGTTATTGCATCTCAGGTAGAATGTAGGAAATTTCAATCCTGAACTATTGAGCGACTGCAGTCTTTGCAGACACTGACCTTTTCTTTGAACATTTGGAATGTGATATCCTCACTGCATAGGGAACGTGATGTACATTGAAATAAGATGGCGAAGCCTAACTTTTCAATGCCTGCAGGACAAATGGTGAAAGTCTGTTAGCTGTTAACTAACTCGCAAATTTAAAAAAATCCACCTGTTTGCCAACCTTTGAACGCTCTTATACGCGCTGCCATGAAATAATTATGTTTAGCCTTAATCTCAGACCAGGACCTTCGTAATGATCTGCAGATTGACTACAAAACTTAGAATTTATTCATATTTTTATCGCATTTTTTTTCGAAGTGGTAAACATACACTTCAATACATTTTATTATTGCATTCCTAATTTGAGGTGTGGGCTATGTCCGGATTGACCAGCTGTGGAGTCCGGCTTTGAGAAGCACTAAATAGTGGATGTATGTTATAATTGTTGACTCAAGGCATTTGGCTTAGAACTAAAATACCTTTTTTTCTCTGAATAAACCAGAGAACATTCAGACACTCCTTCATGTGTGTGTCTGATTGCATCTCTCCCAATATTGGCAAGAGTGACAAAGCACAGTGTACAGATCTGATAGTTCATTCATCAATTCTGATTAGTAGACACATTTGATTTTGTAAAAAAAAAAAAAAAAAAAAAAGACAACTTGCCAGTATTGTTAGTGGAATAACTTGTATCAGGATGACTGGATGAGAATAACAGAAAGAAGTGCTCGTCCAAAGCATACCACATCACCTGTCAAACATGGTAGAAGCAGTGGTATGGCATGGGCATGTACGGTTGTGGAACAGGGTCACTGGTATTTATTGATGGTGTAACTGCTGATAGAAAGAGGAGGGTGAATTCTAAAGTGTATAGAGGTATACTTTCTGCTCAGATTCATTCAAATGCTTTAAAACTGGTAGGACGACATTCCACAATACAGATTGATAATGGCCCAAAACACCCAAGGCAAAGAAATAGAATATTCACCAGATCTCAATCCAACTGAGCATGTGTTTAACGTACTGAGGACAAAACTGAAGGGAGAAATACCCCCAAACAAAACTGGTTGGTCTTCTAATCACTTGAAATGATGACACAAAATACATGAGTCGACAACCACAAAAATGGCATCAAATTTGCAATATGCAAAGTTTTTATAATTTTTTTTAAGCAAAACCACATGGAGGAATGCATGTTTGTTTTAATACAACAAACATTATTATTATTATATAATTTGGGCAGCAGCTAAATCTTTTAAGTCAACCCTCAGTCAACCACCTACAGTATAGCAGAAGCTCTCAAAAAGCTCGAGGCTTACTCTGCAGAGAGTAAAAAGACTAAAACTATTGTCACAAAAATAATAATGAAAAGAGAAATAAAGTGTGGTTCCCAGCTCTGGCAGCCTAGGTTTATCTTACCATGTATGCGGGCTGACAGTGGGCGACTATTCAACATGGCTGCACACATTCTGGATGATACTGTAAAATGAATAGTCTGTCTCTTAAAAATGCAAGAATTCTGATATTTACAGTATAAAGCAATGGTTGCTATTGCTGCTTATTAATGCAATACTGCTTAAAGAGTTTCGATTTGTTATTTCTTGACGCATCCTTGTTCCATGTGCTGCACATTATAATGAGTGACTATAGCAGGACAGTTACATATTAGACAAGCATTTCAGCATTTGTGAGAGCCCCTTGATGCTTAGTTAAAGAATGGAAAACTTTTGTTCTTTAGTTCAGCACAGGCTATTGTACTAGTGTTAGTTTCCTGTAATTGTGCAAATGAAAATGAGTCTGTGTAATGGCAAAATATGCAATAGTGAGAGTAACTGAGCAGACATGAATCTAACATGAGAGTTATGCATGTAACACTGTGAGATTTTAATTGTATTTGTACACTGCTGTTAAGGAAAATTGGAGCATGTTCAAAAAATCCGGCTTGTGACTTCTGACAAAAAAAATTTTCAGTATCAATTCTTAAGTACCGTTATCGAGATATTATTGATTCTTAAGCATTGGTATCACCTCCTTACCTGTTCAGCAGCATTAAGCAGCCCAAAATCCTTGTATTAATTGTAGATGGAAGTAATGACATAATTAACCATGTAATATTTACATGCAATTTTTTTATATAATTATTATATTTCAGTTTTTATTATGAATCAGTTCTCAAGGCAAAAGCTTTATCACCGCTTTATCAAGGATAAAATAAGGCATGGGCTTATCATCATTGGTCATGGGTTCTGGTGGAGGAAAGTTAATGGTACCATCCTCTATGTACACCTTTAGCTCACTGTCATTAAATAGCTAAGCATCTGACATATGTCCCATTTCTCCAATGTCTATAGGTCGACATTTATCAATTAACGGGACGATATGGAGTCCTTATCATGTCATTATCACTTGGTAATAGTTTGTAATACTCGGTAGCATCATTGTAATTTTTGTCATGTAATGTCATCACTGAGTTCATGTCAGTAATGACTATGGATGGAAATTACCACCCGATAAAATATTATTATGATTCTAAGGTGCCGATTTGATTAAAATTGCGATTCTATAATTTTGTGATTTTATAACTATCCTTATTCAATATTAAATTTGAAGCAGGTTGGAATAATTGTGAGAATTATTTTTTGTTACAATTTTAAACCTTTAAAAAATATATAACTTATATAACACTTAAAATGTATAAAACTAGTTTATTTATAAAACTAGTTTATTACTTAAAAGCTCACCCAAAAGAATTACGAGTCATAACTGAATTGATTTTCCCCCCATCTTTAGTAGCAATGGTTTCATTATAATTTTTTTAGGACTTGGTATAACATTGGTAAATTCCTTAACGGCTTGCTATTGAACCGTTATCATGTTGCTAGCACTTCATTCTTGCCTCTTGTTAAATTCAATGGGGGTATAACCGACACACAACTATTATCAGTGATCAATCCCAAGCCAACTTGAATCAGTGAATGACCCGAAAAACCCTGATTGGAGCACCTAGAAGAAGAAGAAGAAGAAGAAGAAGAAGAATGGTAGCGGTAGTTTATTCAAATACTTTCTAGCCAATTGAAATGGAGGGAGTTGAATTAAAGATGAAAATCAACGCTTTATGCTTTATCCATGGTAGTGGTGTAAAATTGTAAAATGACACACTGTGCATATATTTTTGAAAGTAAAGCTCTTTCAGCATTTTTGTATTGTCAGACAATATGCTTTTGATTACTCTATGCTCAATGTAGACATTCAGTCAGTATACAGTCAGTATAATTTTTATTTTTGTCAGCAGCACTGTCTCATTTAAAACATCTCACAACTGGTCTTTACTGGAGACTCTAATTGCATTGGATGCCTCCTTTAATTACTTTCTTTTCTTTCCGGAGTAGATTCTCAGATATTCTTCCTCTGCATTTAATCCGAAGTTCAGGCTTCAGCTATAAGAATCTCACTGTAATGAGCGCTGTTGATTGTCCAGCTGATTTGAACTTTTTCATGGTTGGCGATTGAGGATGTTTCCATTCCATGCGCTGCCATTTACTCTCAGGTCATAACCTCTTAGATGTTAAGGACAACATTAAGTTGAAAAGGTTCCAAGTAGAATTTATTTACATTTCTAACACCATTCCTAATTCCTAATTCTGAATTACATACTAATTTAATCCTTGCATGTAATTTAAAGATAATAGATGTGCATTGGAGTCTGGATACTTTCTTTTATCTTTTTTCGTCTCAGGAAGTTTTTTCTCTCAAAATAGTAATGAATAGAAAACATACTACTTCACATACACTACCTACAAGGTCCATGCTGAGGCTTACCATAAAGTAAGTGGAAAAAATCTTTGGTTCTAAGTGATAGCTTTTGCAAATATCCACCCTAAAGATATCATTTTAAGGATTATTGAATATCTATTCATCATAGAATTAAAATAACTACAAACTTTCATCCTGCTGTCCTCCACTATACAGCATAGTTTTAAGTGAATGTGACAATTGGTGTAAATAACCATTATTCAGATAAAAAATGCATTAGTTATTAATGTTAGTTATTACAGTATTAATGGAGTATATACATTAATAAAAAAAATTACATAGACATTTAAAGTTTTTGTGTCTCACCATTTACTTACCTACAGCACGCTCTTTCCTACTACTACCAGTATTGCAGTCACCAGCCACTTCACTAGGTGCACCTTGCTAGTACTGGGTTGAAACATCTTGTGCATTAAAAATGCCTTAATTGATCATGGCAGAGATTGAACAATGTACTGAAAATATTCATTAGAGATATTGGTCCATGTTGACATGATAGCATCCCAGAGAACTGCCACTAACTGGCCATTGAGTCTTTTTCAGAAAATTCCCTGCAAACCCTAGAGATAGTTGTGCATGTAACTCCCAGTAGATCAGCAGTTTCAGAAATACTCTGACAGCCCTTCTGGCACCAACCACCATGCCCTGTTCAAAGTCATGTCTACATTCCTAATGCTGCCATGTGATTAGCTGATTAGAAAAGTGAGAGTAGAAATGTAATGTAAAGTCTATACAACCTAAATGAACACACTTGCACATTAATAACCAGGTTACACTAAACCGTTTGTATCGTTGGCCACTATTAACTGAGCTATAAACAAACAAGTGCTGTAATAGTGAGGTGTTCAATCATGTGAGAGCTTCACCCATGAAGGTGGAATGTAAAACTTATATGTTACAGTATCTGTACTTGTTTCTCTATTTTGGTGGACTTTTTACTTCACTGCATGACATCTGTTATTCCTTTTTACTTATGGATGGGAAGAAAAGATGCCAGTCAATGTGCAGAGTCTGCTCTACAACATCAACGATATTAAGTACCTGGAAAATTTACATAAAAATAGTCTTGACACTAACTAGCGACTTCAACAACAAATTAATTTTAAAAGGATTGTTTGCCTGTTCTCAAATCCTATTCTTTCACAGCTACTTTGATCTCTCAAATAGAAATTACTCAACAGCATGTTGACTGCTCATGATGATGTTTATCAGGTTAATTTAACTACATTACAGTATACAGAGCAGTAAAAAAGTATTTCCCCCTTGCTAATTTTTATTTATTATTTGCATATTTGCCATACTTAAGTGATTAAGATCATTAATTAAATTTTAATACTGTATTACAAAAAGAGTAAACACAAAATGCCAATTTTTTTTATCAAGAGAAAAGTTCTCCAAGCCATCTTGGCCCTATGTGAAAAGTTATTGCCCCCTAAACCTGGTGTGCCACCCTTGATGGCAAGACCTGCAATCAAGTGTTCAAAATTAAGGAATTCAATCTTCTTTGAATAATTGTTTAATTCAACCACACTGGAGAGTTTTCATGCATTAACGGCCTGTTTAAGGTCATGCCACTCCAAAATATTTTTATTTTTTATGCATTCTGAGGTGGACTAGCTGGTGTGTTTCAAATCATTGTCCTGCTGCATAACTCAAGTGTGCTTGAGATTGAGGTCACAAAGTGATGGCTGAACATATCCGAACATACCGAAGGATTTTCAGGTAGATGTAGCAGGATGCAAACCTTCCAAAAAGTTAAACTTTTGTCTCATTAATCCACAGAATATTTTCCCAAAAGTCCTGGGGATAATCGAGATGTTTATGGCAAATGAAATATGAGCCTTTGTGTGGTTTTTTTGGTCAGTAGTGGCTTTCTTCTTGGAACACTCCCATGGATTCCATTTTTGCTTAGTCTCTTATATATTCAAGATTCAAAGAACTTTATTAATCCCAGAGGGAAATTGCTTAAATCATGAACTCTGACCTTAACTGAGGCAAGTGAGGTCTGCAATTCTTAAGATGTTGTTCTTGGTTCTTTTATGAGTTCCTGGATGAGTCGTCGTTGTGCTCTTGGAGCAATTTTGGTGGGCTAGCCACTCGTAGAAAGGATCATCACTATTCCAAGGTTTCTCCATTTATGGATAGTGGCTCTCACTGTGGTTTGTGACAAACGGCTTTGTAACCCTTTCAAGACTGATACATGTCAATTACTTTTGTTTTTTATCTGTTCTTGAATGTCTTTAGATCGTGGCATGTGTTGCTTTTTGATAGCTTTTAGCATGCTTCACTTTGTCAGGCTTGTTCTATTTGAGTGATTTCTTAATTCAACAGGTCTGGCAGTAATCAGTTTTTCCTTAATAAATAGAATTATCATTAAAAAAATGCATTTTGTATTTATCTCAGGTTATCTTCCTGTAATATAAAAAATTTGCCTAATGATCTCAATCATTTAAGGGGGGAAAATATGAAAAAAAATCTGAAATCCGCATATACTTTTTTACAGATGAAAAGATGTACCCAAAGTGACATAACAGCCTTTTCTATAAGAAGATTAACCAAGAATATTATGTAAAGAATAATATAATTATGCAAATAAGAACATTAGAGCCATAATAATTAACCATACTTCTGGTACATACTGTATGAAGGCAAGTACTTTTCTACTTTTACTCAAGTACTGTAAATGGAACAATTTACATTTTACATTTGATATTTATACTTTTATTTGAAGTACAGGATTTGTTTACTTTGTAAATCACTATCACTTTTAGCCATATCACAAAGCCTGTAACCAGAAAAGTGTAGAAGATATATCAGATGCTTTGTGACGCATGGGTAGAGCGGTAGATCCAGTGAGATTATCATGTCGTTATATTTCTAAACATACAACTGTTTAATCTCTGTACAGTCATAAAAAACCTATTCATTAGTGAATATTACCTTGGTAAATAAGAATTTTTGAAAGATCACTTAACTTAAGCAAAATATACAAAGTTTCTATTTGCATATTCAAATGTTCACTAGTTACATATTTCAGCTTCCAGTGTTCTATTTTGTTATGCAATGCCGTATTATTTGTAGGAAACACAGGACGTGAGTGGTGTAAATGTAATGAGCAAAGTATAAAAAGAATTTAAAAAAATAACTAGCTCCTATAAATAACAGCTTAATACAGTTTTTTTTCCCCAATCAATATGACATTTCTCCAAGGTGAGAGACTTTTATCTACATTACATAATGTTTCTCTAGCACTGCACCTGGGGGGAAAAAAGCTGCAAGTCTTGAATCTGCCTGACATGCACTTGCCTGGATGTCTCCACCAGCATCATACATAGCTTGTGGATTATCTGGGGTTTCTTTCAAATACATTTCCATTTCCATATGAAAAATCTTCAACACAATTTAGAAAGGGGGAAAGGGTAAAATGGTGTTTTCTTTTCAGGAAACACCATTCGGAAACGTGGATGGTCTTTATAGTAAACCACTTAATGCTAAATGGTGTTTCGGATATTTTCCTAAAATGTAATTCAAGTTGTTCCAAATATTGTAGTATTGATTGTATGTGGTAAATGCATATGTAAATGTAAATAATTTAAATCACTTATAAGTTTGAAAAACAAGAAGTGCTGTGATATTTTATGTTGTCACCATGTATTGCCATTTAGAAAAAAATATGGCTGAGCACATAATTAGACTAGCCATGATTTTATTTGATATGTGGGCTCCCTTTTAAGCATATTCCATCCTATTTAGTCCATAATTTATCTATAAAAAACACAACTAACTTCCCTCTTGCAACATCAACTCCCATCTCTTACATGTACTGTATAGTGTCCCCTGCTGGATGCAGGACTAATATCACATGACACAAATATCATATCATATTTCCACTCTTTTATTTTCTTTTTCCAAGTCTTAGCATTAATCAATAGGTAGTTATATATGTTTATAATAGGTTGAGCATCCTGAGTGACTGGGGTGTCAGAGGGGAGACAGGGAGGATCATGTTGTTAAAAGACTCCTGTCTTGGTCTTTCTGTCTTTTTTTGGTCTTGTTCGGTTTGCATAGGACCCGGATTTTCGTGTATAAGATTTTATCTCCAAATATCTGAACCTGATTATCTGATGTGTGGTAATTCTTTAAAGAAAAGAAAATGGGTGTGTCAAGTGAAATGGTTAAATCATTTCATGTTAAGTGATAAATGTGTGAACCTTTCTCATAAATTTACATCATAAAATGTTACTGATTTTTATTTTGTCTTTTTTTGGACAAAGCTGTATGTTTTTTTTTTGTTTGTTTGTTTTTAATTAATAAAACGCTTTATATATATATATATATATATATATATATAAACTCTGGGTGGCACAGTGTTGTTGTGATTAGCACCATGGTTTGGTAGGCTTCTTTCGGGTACTCTTATTTCCTCCCACAGTGAAAGAAATGCAGATTACTCCAATTGGCGTTCCCAAATTGGCCATTTTGGCCTCATACCCTAAGTCTCCTGGAATAGGCTTCAGGCTCCTGTGACAAGATAAAGTTGTATAGAAGATGAAGATCTTAAATCTATAGTTGTAGGAATGATTCATGAATGACAGGTGAAACCGTACTGCCTACAAACATGGCAGAAGAAAATTACAACTCCCAATCAAACTGCTCAAGAGAGTTCTAATTATACAAACGGCAAATCAAGAGTTTATTAACAACTTATTCCACTACATTTGTGTCATTTCCTCCAACACACCTGATATATGGTTATTATTTACTGTTAACTAATCCAACATCCAACCAAAAAATTATTTAAAAAAAATAAATGAGTAATAAGACTAATCGGTAAAATAATTAAAAGATTAATTGATTAATATATATATAAAACGTTATATGCAGCCATTGTGGTAGGATGGGAACTGTTGTCTTAACTTGTATATACATCAGTTAAGAGAGACTCAATCCAGTGGCTTGCTAATGGGAGTAGCATGGTAGTTCTCTTGGCTTCCTTATCAGCTTGAGGATAGTGTGGGTTAAGAGTCTTATGACTGAGGTTGTAGATCTCACTGAATTCAGGTCTACTGAGTCTTTGTGCCATAATCTATGATTAACTCCAATTGTATTCCCTGTGTGCTACAGTCTTGCAAGGAGGTTATGAGAGAGGGTGTCTGCCACTATGAGCTGTTTCTCAAGAGCACGAACTGCTATGATTCTAAATTTTATTAACCCACAATAACACTATTATTATTTTCCACAGCCCCTACAAATTTTATTTGGAATTCCCCTTTAATATGTCCAGTTGTTTGATACTTTCGTCACCGTTTTCCTTCCCATCAATTGCACTTTATTATTCCACACCCAGCTCGTCTGTACTGTGTTGTTCTGCATCAATCTCGTCATCTCGCTCTACTTACTTTTCTTTTTGCTTATCCTTAATTGCCATAATGCTCTTTTTCAAACTGTTTTGTATTCCTCATGTTTTGGGTTACCGCATTTTCTTATTCTCATCCATTTTATTTTGATTAGTTCAGACTGCTGAGTCATACTGATGGCTTTCTCCAGCATTAGGTAGGGCTCCAACTCTAGCTTTTGTCACACTTCTTTGCCTGCAATCCTTCTAACATTTTGTCTCTTATCTTTAATTGCATCTAAATCACAATGCTCTGGCAGTTGTTAAAGATTTCTGGTATTGCATTAGGCTTGGGCATGAAATGTTCATCAAACTTCCTCATTGCTGACACATTACTCTTTACGCTGACACATTAAACATTACTCTTTTCTTGTGTTATAATAATATACTCTATGCCTCTATTCACGTAGCATATAACAATGTTTACTTGCACATCACTGTCCTCCTGGTCGAGTTTTGTGGAAACCCTGTATGCAAGTGAGTTATGCAGTAAGCTGGGAAAGGTTTAATGATTCCAATAAGCAAAACCAAATTTTTTGCTACTTTTCAATTTTTCTCTATCATTTATTTTCTGAACGAGGATCTAAATCAAAAATCTCTTCTGACACCATGTCATGAAAAACATCATGACTGTATAAAATGTTAAAAAACAAAAAAGAGAGGGGGCTAGACAAAGAGGCAACACGTTGCTTGGGGAGGGCTGAGCTTGCAAAGAAAGGTCAATTATCCCTTCAGAGTTCTAAAATTAGTACATGTTCAAAGAGTCCGTTTAAATTTTTATATAAAATGTCGGAATTATGTTTTATTTAAGCCTTGGCACATGTGACAGATGGATTGGGAAAATTTTCATGTGCAGCTATGTTGATTTGACGTCACTATGTAAACAGCGAAGGAACTCTGAATACATGTTGCTTTTCAACTAGTGGCAGGTTATAATATTCAAATATTTTGAGATACTGGATTTTTTTATTTTCATGAGCTGTAAGCTCTCACCCATCACACCATGACGTCACCCAGGTCAAACCTTTTTCACAAGATATTGTACCCACAGTTACAATATCTTGTTACACCGGCACCTGAAACTGGGTGGGATATACTAGGTAGAAAGTGAACATTTTGTTCCCGAAGTTTATGTGTTGAAAGCAGAGAAAATGGACAAGCACAGGAATTTGAACGACTTTGCCAGGGGCCAAATTGTGATGGCAGTGAAACACCGTTATTTTACAGATTTTTGCTAAATTTATACGATTGAAGACCTTCAATAAAGCAACAGCACTATATGTTTAGCAGTGA
>JAOVVB010011098.1:0-16727 GCA_028570985.1 Heterobranchus longifilis | reverse complement strand
ATAAAACATGTAAGTATCATAAACTTGTGTTCTCCACAGAGATTATTTTCTGCAGTGATCCAAAATCCAATGGTGGTTAACCACAGACGTCTAAACAAAAAGTCATTCAAAAAACTAATTTCTGCATTGTGGAACTACAAACTTAGGCGCCCTATTGCTTTTTGTACAAACAACCTATGGTGTCTCGAGAATGCAGTTCTATGGGAGTGTGATTTTGTGTCGGAGACTGTGACTGTGACTTTGCTCTGATCCTCTCTCCTTTCTCATATTTTTTTGAGTTGCTCCACTGGAGCATTACGACACACACATGCTACACTGAGAGGGCCACCCGGAGCATCACGGGCAGGTGACACATGGCTGAAAAGGTCACTCTCCACGTGGTGCGACCCATGATCCCATTACCAGCAGGACTCATCCACTGGGCACACGATGGCACGGTATAGATCCAGGAAAAGCCGTACATACATAGCTGGTATGGAGCGGCCTTCAGGAAGTGAAATAATGACCTTTAAAGGAACTCTGAGGAAGATTTGTTTAGTGTTGACAAAAACATGGAAAACAGGAAGGCCAACATTATAATGTTACATTATAAACCAGTTGTTTATTTTAGTTTATAGGACAGTGTGCACGGACATTCATCAGTTTCATGAGAGGATGGGTGCACCAGATTTAGCAAGAAGCTAATTTCCATCTGTAGTCCCTAACACACAGTTATTCAGTACACAATGTCAAGAGCAGTATGAGCCGTAAGCACTTCAGCACGTGCACTTTATCTTTAAATCTCAGTGCAATAGAGCGATGTGCAATAACCACCCATGCACTTTAGCACTTGCACTTTAATTCACAGACGATTAAGCGCCATGTTGTCAACGATGTTCTCATGTTTTTCCCTCAGTTTTCTTTTCTTGTCTTTATGTTTTTTCTTATGTGAAGTAATTATATATCACCATGTCAATGCTTCTCGTGTTGTTATTGTATGATAACGTGATGTTCTGTAATGTTTTGTATGAAGTAACCATGCACTGTGCCCGAGCCAAATTTCCCCTCGGGGACAATAAAGTTTAACCTAACCTACGAAAAGCAATAAATACAGACGTGTGCTAATGTCCACCGTCCTCTGTCGTCTTTCTGTTATGCTAACATATTTGTAGCAGCATGTTAGCAGCCCAAGTATTCAGGACTTAACTTCAGAGAATGTAAATTCATATATTGATGTACAACCATGTCTCACAATGCATTTCATAAATAAAATACACATAATACATACCTGTCTAGGAAGAAGAGGGACAATTCTGCATCGTTTTTAATCCTTTCAGATCCCATTTCACGTTTTCACCCGTGCTCGATCACTTTCCTTTTTAGTTTTTCTGTTTTTCGTTCAATTCTTTCTTTTTCCTTTTTGCTAGTCTTGCCTCAGTATCAGCCATAACCACAAGATATAACTTGGAAAATAAAGTCCTGTGAGCCTGGATAACTGCGTCTGCTGCCGACCCGGGAACATGTATATTGAAATAACTACATAGAAATAGAGCAATGTAGAATCTTCACGCTGATGGGCTCGTTTTCTTATGTAGGTCATATAGAGACACAGGTAGTAAATTGACTTTCATAACCAGTCAAAAAGTCCTTGTAGGGCCTTTAACACAAAGAAAAGCAGTGTGCTTCCACCACGTTATTGTCCCGTGTCTTATTGTATGACAGTCTGTGTTTCTCAGATATATGGGGGGGGGGGGTCACCTTGTCGGGAACTTGATGTATCCTGAATGATCTGAAAATCTGGCTGTCACATCAGATGTTAAAATCGCTGCCAGTCCTCAAGAGACCACCGTAACTTTGGCATCCATCAGCACGAAAAAGGTCATCCTGACTGAAAGAGACAGCGAGAGGGGGAGACTGCAACAGCATATTTTCTACTCTAGTTTACATAATGGCTGGCTACAAGGAGGGGGGGGGGGGGTATTGCAGGAAATATTGTGAAACATCAGTGTTGATGGTTTTGAAACTCCTCTCCAAAGCCATTAGTGATTAGATAAAGAGTGTAGATGGACTTGTAATGATGCTCTCTCTCTCTCTCTTTATCTCTCGCCTCAGACAGATGAAAGACATCAAGAGCCTCACAAGGCTTTTGTTATGGACATTATTTTACCCTTACAGGCAGCGTATGGCCACTCCACCACCTGCAGTTGCACCTGTCTGCTTTGATCGCGAGTTATTGGGAAGAAACTTGAATAATGGACGAGGGCTGAATGAGAGGGAAGACGGGGACAGTGTGGGCTCTTGCAATGTTGCCAAGTAGCCCAATCAGAGCCTCAAGTATTTTATTTTGTATGTTGGATGTGTAATTAGGCCACATCTTTTAGATAACGTTATAGATTAAATGTAAAAAATAAAATAAAATAAATAAATAAATAAATCCTCACTTATTGTATAGAAAGAGATGTAACAAGCCTTTTATCACAGAGCTGACTAAATAGTCATTTGAAAAAGAAATGTTTGTATTTGGTATTGTCTTTCATACATTCTATGGAATGCCCCATATAATTAATGTATGCTTATGTGTAAAAGTATGGGGCTTTCCATAGAATTCCCCATACTTTAAAATGTGTCAGGAGGAGATCTTTAAGGTTAATTGGTATGGTTAGGCATTAACCTCCAATATGGTTGGGGTTAGGTGGTCGGGAAATTAGTCTCGCGGGAGTTTATGCCAATTTTTC
The DNA here is from genome assembly GCA_028570985.1 of Heterobranchus longifilis. NCBI lineage: Eukaryota > Metazoa > Chordata > Actinopteri > Siluriformes > Clariidae > Heterobranchus > Heterobranchus longifilis. Next base: position 14,013 of record JAOVVB010011098.1, on the reverse strand, counting down.
GCCGTTTTCTTTCCTCAAATCTAGGGTTACCTTCTAGACAATTTACCACCTGGCTCAAATCTCATTCGACATGTTTTTTCTGGACTGTTTTAATTTATTTATCGCATTTTCGTCTTTAGTTGACAGGCAGCGATAGAGAGCAGTGTAGAAATGGGAGAGAGAGAGGAGTATATAGCATTGGTCCCAAGACCAGGACTCGAACCCACGAATTTGCGGTTAATGTGAAGTGGCACGCGCTGTTACCACTCTTTCACCAATTCAATTAAGTTTTATTTATCACCAAGACGCTCCAGGACCGCTGCTCAGAAACACTTGCTGCTACTGCTGTTGACTATGTCACATTTAATAAGCAAGTTTGGCTACCAAAAGTGTGAACATGTCGCTCCGGGTGCTGCTCTCCCTGACGGTTAGCTTAATCGCTAACGTTACAGCTAACATTAAGCTAGCCAATTAGCTAACAATCTAATTAACGTCAATGGTCAATGGCTCCACATCAAGCCAGAAGATGGAGTTTTCCTGGCCTGCTGTTACCAATTCTTCCCACAGCCGCTTCACAACACCGAGGTAAGAATATGCAGCTTGTGTGAACACAGTCAACTTCATATATTGAATTAATGACAATTAAGTACTTGGTTAATATATTAATTAATGACGCAGTTAAGCTAGTTAGCTGCACTGGTCCAGAAGTCACCTGTTAAATGCTATTTATATAAATACAGTATTTGCATTGAAGAATTGCACGCAAGATGATTTTCTTGTAGTGTCTGCAGCCCATTTGCTTATTGTTTGTTACTTAACGTGATGCTTTCATGTTGTTTAATGTATGTATGTATGTATGTAGTAGTAGTAGTAGTAGTAGTAGTAGTAGCAGTAGTAGTAGTAGCAGTAGTAGTTAGAATCAGAATCAGTTTTATTGCCAAGTAGTTTACACACATAAGGAATCTGTCTTGATATAGTGGTGCATAACAAACAGACAGAAAATAGAAGGTAAGTGAAAGAGAGAGAAAGTGAGAAAAATGAAACTACAAAAGACAGATGGTATAAATAAATCTAATATATAAATAATATCACAATAAGGAATATTTAAACAGTATGTTCTGTGTGAAGAAGAGCTGGATAGTTTTTAAAATATGCACCAAGAAAGTTAAACCAGTTTACTGATACTGAATATTATTTATATTTATATTTATAGTGTGGGATCAACTGGCCTCCATCATCAAATGCATTCAATATTGCTACATTTTGATGGGTTTTGCTGCAGATTCATTGTTGTTCCCTTGTTTTGGTGTTTTTTTCTGTTGGCTTACTGTAAACTGATTTTGCATTTCCTGTGAAACTATACATGGCTTCCCCCCCCACATACTATAATCACATTTACATAGTCCCCATACTCCTCAGACTGTATGCAGTTATAATTACAGAGATGTGTTGTCAGTAATTGGATTTATGTGTGAAGTTTACCTGTTGAGCTTCTGCTCTATAAACACTGCTGCTACAGTCATTGCAAACCTCAAACATGCAAACATTTCCTCATCAATCCACAACATTTCATAAGAACAGATCTGTTCCAAGCATGCATTTTCTGACTATTATATATTTATCTGCTGCGTCAAAGTCTTTCCTCTGCATTTGCAACTTGCGACATGGCTTCCACCGATTTTACTGTTCATATAGCATTTAACATAACAAGTCTTATCTCTACCTCAGAATACACCTGTAGGCTCCTGACTCCCCTGAGTTGATGTTTATTATCACACATCTGTGCTGTGATGTTTGCTTGTTGGGAGTGATGAGATCAGAGCCTTGACACTCAGTATCAACTCTACATATTCTGCCTTCACATAGGCTGGCTGGGTACGTAAGCAGTGTCGGCATTAAGTCTTATACTTCCGCCGGGAGGAGATCCCGGTCGGAGGAAGTCCCTCCTTCCTTCCGTGTGGTTCTCAAAGTTCCCATCCCAAGACGATTGTGATTGGTTTAAAGAAATATAAACATGTGGAGATCGGTCTGGCTATGCGAGACTAACCTTCACATAATGTGGTCCTCATAAACTGGCTGACGGAGCTGTGAGTTTGTAGTTGTTTGTTAATCTTAAACCCCCAGATTTTGAACTGATGCTGTGATTATGTCAGACCACAGAGAGACAAACATCTAACTATTGATTTGACACAGTGGTTTTCTTTCTTTCTGACAGTACATCAGCAAACACAGATGACCTCGCCTCAGCTGTGTGCTGTCATATTGTCTACTTCCATTTTGTTTTCTCCAGTCAGATATCAGTATTATATCTCCCCAAAGTAAATCTTACCAACCACTTCTCTCACTTCCTCTCACAAACAAACATTGTCATTTTTAGAATCACTGCTTTTCAAAAACGCATTTAAATTGTTGGTATCAGGAGTTTGGTGTATATGCACTTACGTGGGTGGTTATCTGCTTGAGCTGCTATTTCTTTAGACAGTGAGACAAGCAAATGGAAAAAACATTTGGAATTGATGTGCATCTGTGCGTACCCAAAACACATTTACTGTCCCTAATTAAAAAGTCTGTAATTGAGAGGCATAATGTGATATTTGCTGCTAATTTGATGCTTTATTTGCAACTGGAGTAATTGATGTGTGAAAATGATATTCTCGCTCTCGGTGAACTGCCTTGGGAGCCCTGAAAATAAGAGCAATGAGCATGTATACCAGTTGTTGGAAATGTAGAACAGCTACTATATGGCATATTACCAAAATTAGAAAAACACCCCTGGTCTATGGAAGTAAGCATAACCTTTTTAAATGTGCCTAGTACACAGAGTAGCATTTTATTTCAGGGCTGTTTTATGTTGCTAACAGGGCTGTCACGGTGAAGGAATTTCCCCTGTGGGGATTTAGGATGGCACCGACATATGGTATGTAGATTGATGCACGTAATGCGAAACCAAATTTCAGAAGTGCATGTTCTGCCCAGACACTTTTAGCTGTCAGACGTTGGCAATTTAGCACAACATGCAGGTGGGCGTGCGAGTCAGTCACACTATGGCGAGCGCCTGTGAAACCACGGAGCTGGAAGTCCTGCCTGCATGTTCCCAGTCAGCAACGGAGAGAGAGTTGTGTATAAGACAAGGACGTCATGACCCCAACTCCTTATCCCCGCTGCTTTCAAGCAGCTTCTAGAAGGAGCCATTTAATCATTTGTTAAATGCCCCCTTTGTTTACCCGCCACCATGGCTGGTAAATTACACTCTTAACTCTTGTTTTCATTATGAATTTAATTTATTTAACATTCAGTGCACACTAGGGATGTAACAATATATCGAATATTGTGATAAAATAAAATTCTCAGTACTGCCATGGGACTGACATAAGATCAAATTATTCCTCTAATTGAGAGGATTATGACTTTCATTAGTGTCAGTGCTTCAGTAGGGCCAGCAGAGGGCGACAAAGAGCCACAGCTGCCACCAGGACAGCTGAAGAACAAAGGTCACTACCGCTTTCCCTCTGAGCTATTTTTCACTTTTCTGAGACATATAAGTAGGGATGCACCGATCCGATATTGATATTGAATAGTGGGCCGATACTGATTCAATTAACTGGATCGGCACGGCTGGGAGAAAAACAAACATGGCTGCCGTGAGGAGATGTTTCTTCTGAGACATGTAAGTAACTAAATCTGCTGTTTTGGGGGATAATGACAGAAATAATTGGTGAAATATTATGACAAGAACATAGATTTATGTCATTTTGACAGTGAAATGTAAAGTTTGATGGCTCGTTTCACCGCAAATAGTGCCGATGTGTTGTGGATGCGAGGAGTGTTCGGGTGTCATTAGAAAGGTGTGAATTTGTAGTTTCTGGCGATACCCTGCATGTCTTTGTGTGTGTGCTCTGTTTAGATTCAAGATGGCTTTGAAATAGTGGGAATTTCTAGTTTTTGGCGATTACTTGCATGTCTATATCGACGAAACAGAAACTTTTTAATATTTTGGACAACATACAGTTGGTCCAAAGATACTGAATGCTGAAGAACCAGTGTTTTCAAAAAATCCTACCTTCTTGATTTTTCCTAACCACACCATGTGTTGCCCTCGGTCCCGGGGCCGCACATTAATACGACAGCCCTATTACTGGATGTTTTCAGGGTTTGGCAGTTCTCTCAATGTACTCCCCATGTAATGTTCATTCTTTGCAGCTGGTGCACATGGCATCCATCACTTTATCACGAGAAAGCAGGAAGCAGCATTTAGCTCACACAAAGTGTTGTGCTGGACAAAAGAGATGGAGTGCTTCACTCAAAGAGTTTAGTAGAGGATGCTACAGATTCACAAGGGTACTTCCATTACTTTTAATCATGTTAAGCAGCTAGAGGATTGCAGTGCATGCTGGGAGATGCGTCTATAGGATCCAGGGACGGCACAGAAGTGAAATCTGTAGGATAAGCTCAGCTTGGAGTGTAAGGAGATGAAGACTCGGCTATAATGGCATTGTACAATGGCACCTAGCTGCAGGCGCATGGTAGCGAGAGCAGCTGATCACGTGACGTGTCACAGCGTGTTCATTTGCCTCAGTGGCTCCTCATCTGCTTTTCAAATGATAAACCTCTCTCAGCCTCTCTCACCACGTGTGAATGGAGGCTTTAAACAGGCAGAGACGTGCCGAATAATATGCTTCTTTCATCTTTTCTACAACTTAACTGATCTTAAGAGTAAAACAACAGCTGTTTGATTTGCAGTCAAGTGAGTAAAATGTGGCAGCGGGGAAAAGCCACTCGACCATGGGCTCCATTCAGTACGCACTTCCAGCTGACAGGCTGATGAGCCGCAATCAGCCCTCCTACTCTGGTCCATGCTGTGGCAATGATTGGCCAGTTGTTGTGGAGGAATAGTCAGCCTGCTTAAAACAGGCAGCGATGCTTGTAACATTTCCTCATAGGGCTGCACGATGTGAGGAAAATATGCAATAACTTTGTTGAATATTGAGATAACGATATCACTTGTAATAAATAAACAGTTTTATCAGTTCTGCCTTTCTGCTGCTTTCAGTAGACTGCTACAATACAACAAATTGCTTGTTGAATTAAAAACAAACAGAAAGGAAGTTATTTCTGACATTTTATTGAACAAATTGAACATTGAACTGAACACAAAAGGCACCATTTTAAGAAAAAGAATTATAGTTATATTTTAAAGAGCAGTTTTCTACTGATACAAAAAAAAAAATCCAGAGTGTCTTTTGCAATATGTCGCAGTCTTTTGCAATGTGTTTATATATTGTGCAGCCCTAGACACAATGAATGATGGGTAGGATCCCTGTAAACCCTACAGTCTATGGTTAAACCACGGTATGTTAACTTTCTCTTGCAGTCGTACCAACAGGAGCTGTTTCCGCTGGGCCACAGCTGTGCCGTCTGTGGCAAAATCAAATGCAAAAGGCACAGGTGAGGTATTTCTGGCTATGTTGTGGTGCAGTGGTAGTTGAGGACATGGCTGTATGACCTTTTATAATTTGTGTCAACAGCAGTTATGCTGATAACGTAAACTCTTTAATGCCAGCAGACACAAGAGGGCACTCAACATTCCCTGTGGTTATACACATTACCATGCTGCCATGCACATACTGTGTTTATTTATAAAAGACAGGGTCAAACTCAAACAAAGTGATTAATTTGGAAGCAAACTGTAAGGGGTCATCTGGATTAATTAATTAATCTTATTGTAGTGGGTTTGTCAACATGCATTCAATGTGGTCAATAATACACTGTTTATCAGCAAGTTATGGAAGATGTCACACTGCCCTCTAGTGTTCAGAAATGATTCTTCATATTGATTTTCTCTGATATTTTTTGTTTTTCTAATTTACTGACAGACCGACTTTATTACTGGAAAACTATCAGCCGTGGCTTGACCTGAAAGTTCCCTCTAAGGTGGATGCTTCTCTTTCAGAGGTAATACATGCATGTATTAAACATATTTTTTATGTCATTATTAAATAAATAGACAAAATTATCTCCAGTTCTGTTTTATTTTTTTCAAGATTCTGGAGCTGGTTCTGGAAAACTTTGTGTATCCTTGGTATAGGTACGCCATTTTTCTTTTCTTATTTTTTTTGCCTGCCGTAATACAAAGTGAGGTGGTGAAATGATATGTTGCGTCAGATGTGACTGTACAGTGTTTAATTTCAGAGACATCACGGACGACGAGGCGTTTGTTGACGAGCTCAGAGTGACTTTGCGCTTCTTTGCAGCGGTGTTGGTCCGCCGAACTCAGAAGGTGACAAATTCGACTGTATGGAGTCAAATCCTGGGATGCTGATGGACTGAACATGAGTTGTTTTTAATCACTTTTTTTTTTTTCACTCTCAGGTGGATGTGGCATCCCTCATCACACAAAAGCTTCTTAAAGTTTCCATGAAACACATTGAAATAATAAGCAAAGCACGGCAGAAAGGTATTACAGATATGCATCACTTTTCTTTGTGTGCACCATAAAAAAAAGCAAACAACAAACCTCTCTCCTCTGTAGTAAAGAACGCAGAGTATCTTCAGCAAGCTGCCCTGGAGGAATACGGTCCTGACCTCCATGTTGCCCTCCGCAGTCGCAGAGATGAGCTCCTCTACCTCAGGAAGCTGACTGAGATGCTCTTCCCCTACATCCTGCCCCCCAAGGCTACAGACTGCAGGTAACTCAGGGGCTGCGACAATAAAAGCAGCGCGTCCACATGTTTGTCAAAGTGCGGCACAAAACATCACAGCATCAGTGCCCCCCCCCCACCCCCCAGAGGAGAAAGTCTGACAGCATTGACACTTTACAAAAGTAGATAAGGATCATTCTTTACTTTCTCATTTTCTTATTTCCCACTGCCTTCTCTCTCGGCTCCTCTCAGATCTCTTACTCTCCTGATAAGAGAAGTCTTGGCCGGTTCTGTCTTCCTTCCTTCAATGGACTACTTGGCTGATCCTGTGAGTGTAGACGCATTAAGGGCTAAGGTTGTCGATACTTGGATACTTTTTCGATACTTTTTCAATACCACGTGTTTAAAAGATACAATTAATTATACATTCGATAGCAGTGAAAGTACCAAAGCTATTAAAAAAACGGATCTATAATCAGATTTTCAACCCAAGACAGCACAGATGAAATGTGTTGAGTGACTTTTTCAGTTAATAATTAAAAAGACATTTTTCCTTTTTAGCGTGGTATCGAAAGAGGTACAGAGTATCGTTTTTTTTTTATACTCGTATTGTATCGAAGTTTAAAATTCTAGTATCGTGACAACCTTATGAAGGCAGATTTTCTGAATCCAAAACACTTGTCACTTGAAGCCCTGCTGATACAGTTCATCAGTCTAAATACTGATTTGTATTTAGTAATGTAGCATGTTAACGCATGTTATTGACCATGAGCACGCAAATGGAGGACAAAGATGTTTTTTTTTCTTCCCAGAACATCAAAAGTACTTTGTGTTCTATGTGAGTTTTCTGAACTTACTGACTGCTTTTTTTTTTTCTTCAGGACACAGTGAATCATTTACTTTTGATATTCATCGACAACTCCCCTGTAAGTATACACTGAACTGTGAGCAGGCTGTTCCATTTACATCCTGTGCATTTAAACATATTTCTGCAGACTGTATGTAATTTATGGGTGAATAAGTTGAAACATGTTTTGTCCCTCCAGCCTGAAGAAGCCACAGAGCCCACTTCAACGCTGGTTCCTTTCCTGCAGAAGTACTCTGATATTCGCAACAAAAAGTCCTCTGTAAGTGTTTCCTCTGATCCAGGAGAATGTGATAATACAAAGATTCTTAAAGTCTTTGAACTGCAGACAACTTCTGATCAAATCAAAAACGCAGGAGGCACAATATTTGTTAAAGGCAAAATGTGTCAAAATGCCATTTTAAATGAAATACTGTGGTGCTGCAGAGATGGCCTACATCATATTAGATACAGGTCCTTGCAAAAATCACATCATAATCATTTTAATATGTTTTTTTCTAGGGTTGCCCCCTTTTAGTCGACTAATCGGTCGTTTTGGTCGTAGTCGACTAAGATTTCTTTAGTCGATTAGTCGTTTTTTAATGTTTTTTTCACGCTGAATGACTTATTTCTAAGAAACCTATGAGCACATCTCAGGTAAACTCAAGATTTAAAGTGGTGCTTTTTTCACGATTCTTTGTGGAGAAACTCAGTTTTACAGAAATGTAAAACTAATCGATTAGTCGACAAAATCGTGTTAAGCTGGAGAGATGTACTTGCTTTTAAATAACAAACGCATGATGCTGCCTCGCCTATTCTGCATCCGTTTGTCCGTTCATTGTGTACGTACTCCGAAATTAATCATGTCTACGCAGACGGATGGTGAAACAGCAAGTATATTTCCAGCATTAGTCGACTAAAAACTTCTTTAATTGAAGACAACCCTATTTTTTTTCAATGAAAATGAGAATAACAATGTAAAAAGTATCATTCTCGCTAATATCGCAAATCATATAGTCAAAAATAATCACAATTAGATATTTTTTCAAAATCGTTCAGCCCACCCAACAAGCCACCAGATACTGTAATAATTAATGTAATAATATCTAGTACATGCTGTCATCACAATATACAGACTGGTTTGTGTTAGCTCAGTCTATAAGGTCTCACAAACATATTTCTGAGCTGTTTAAAGAGCACTGCCTTTGCTAACTGTGATCTGTATTCTCTCTCATCAGGTGCTGAAGCTGGAGCTGAAGGAAATCAGAGAACAGCAAGACCTTCTCTTCCGTTTTATGAACTTCCTGAAGCAAGAAGGGGCTGTTCACGTGCTCCAGTTCTGCCTTGCAGTCGGTAAGCGTGTCCCAGAGCTTCCAGATGGTTTCAAACGATACGTTGGCTGTCACTCACTGCTCGTCTCTATAGTCCACTATGTAGTGAGTTCACATTGTGTAGTGCTGTCTGAATGTACAGTGAGAATACCCTGTATAGTATTGTGCAACCGATGGCCAATAACCAGGCATCATCATGCATTGCAGTGAAGGAAAAATTGCAGACGGACGAGAACGCGAATCAAAAATATTTGAGTGATTGTGAGAACAAACAAAGAAAGATTGATATCGGGTGGCATGTCCACAGAGCTCTAAATGCTAAAGTATTATTAAGAAGTATTTTCAATGGGAGTATACTTCCAAATACACGACAAATCCACAAGTTGTAGCGTGAAAATCATATGTTTAATGGCTGCTCTTACATGCACAGAGTAAATCACCAAACATCAGCTGAATGTTTTAAAGACCCCCTCTTGTGAAAATTAAGTTTTAACTATGATAACATGTCTATATGGTGTTTTTTAGTTGCCGCCTTGAAACTGCAGTGTGCCAATGACAGTCTCAAAAATCCAGATTCAGACAGACAGGTTTTGATGACATCATATGTACCAAGGAACCAATCAAATCACTTGTGGCTGGGACATTCCATGAATGTGACTAGTGTACCTATGGCGGCGGTGGGCGGGGCTTGAGGCCAGATCCAGAATTTCTTAATGAGGGAGAAGAGTACATGTGCTTCCAGCCCCTTTTACAGAGTTTTTTTATTCTTTTTTTTGTGGGAAAACTATGTTAAACTAAATATTAATCATTTTTTCATACTGTTCAAATGTGTCGGGAGGAGATCTTTGAATTCTAAATTTTCAATTCTAAATGCTCTTCAAAATAAGTTATCAGAATCAGAATAGGTTTATTGCCAAGTATTTTTTTACATACAAGGAATTTGTCTTGGTGATACAGTGCATAACAAGAACACAAAAACACAAAAGTATATATAAACAAATAAAAACAGTAGGTAACAAATACAAACAGTAGGTATATGTAAACAGTATGTTCTGTATGAAAGCTGCATATATGACTTACAGTAAGTATCCTGTTTCTCCTTTTTTTTTTTGGTTTACTTGTAATTTATAGTAGTTGTAAAGTCGTGACTCTATAGAAGAGAAATGCATTAGAAGCAACCCGACTCTCGCAGTCAGTCAGTCTGAAAGCATCAGTAAAACTCACTAAAGGCTGTCCATGATCTTGACACTCATAAATACCACAGTGATGCTTTCTTGAATGTCCTTTCCACAGCGGAGCTGAGCTGTCTGACTCTGTTAACTCCTCAGAGGAATTCAACGACAGGATTCTGTGCCCAGAGCTGTCTGACACGGAGAAGATGATGCTTCACGAGGAGGTGAAGAAGATCTATGAGACCTACTGTCTGGACGAGAGCGTCGACAAGATCCGCTTCGACCCGTTCATCGTGGAAGAAATACGCAACAGTACGTCAATCACTGAAATAGTGGGCGTCAGGGAGGACGTCTTTTTGTAGGCCAACCCGGAAGTTAGCGTCGCCACGGGTTCCCTCGTGGAATTTTTGAATTGGATTTTGGATCATTGCAGAAAATAAACTCTGTGGATTATTTACACGTTTTGTCTAGCAAGATAATTTCTCCATATGAACGCCACTTTTATGATTTTAGAAGCGAAAATGCAATCGCCAGAAGTAAAAATCTGACGTTTAATGTCCTCTGTAGTCTCATTTAGCCACTTCTAAGCAACCGCCTTTTTAAACACACGCAAAAGCTTCAAATGCATCAGCGGGTTATTTACAGACGTATTTTATGTCACAGAACAAAATGTTAAAATCTCTGAAGTTTGTGTTATCCACAGAGCTTATTTCAGACGTCTTAACAAAAACACATAAAAAAAAAAAACCATCGACTTCAAGACGAGGGAACCGGAAGCGCTAAGATGCTAACTCATTTCCGCGATTTGAAACTACAAGCTGATGCACCCTGTGACACGTTTCTCAAAAGAAGGGCATGTTTCTGCTATTAACAGTTATTGTTGAACTTCCCAGTTGCAGAGGGCCCGTATGCAGAGGTGGTGAAACTGCAGACCATGAGGTGTTTGTTTGAAGCGTATGAGCACGTACTGTCTCTCCTGGAGAATGTGTTCACGCCCATGTTCTGCCACAGTGATGAGGTTAGTGTCTACACCACGAAATAACTCACTGTCACCCAGCACAGCACAGCACATGCCTGAGGATAAACCCAATTAATGAACCAACATTTTTCATATCTTTATTGCACCTGTCTGTCATGCTCTAATCTCTATATACAGTCCTTCCAACATATGGTAGTGTCAGCACAGACTGGATGTTAATATCCTCTGCCATTTGAATTTTGTCTGTGTCCGATTTAACAAAACTATATCTGCCAAATGCTGGAATTAGAATTCAGAATTCACTCTTGCGCTGCCCTCTTCCGATCTCTCAGCCACCAACCACTGTCGGCCGTGTCATCAATGCGAGACGCACAACTGGCCAATGAGCCGACACTGGCGTTATGCCAAGCTGCCAAGCCCAATTTCACCCCTCAGAGGCTGTTTCATTGAATACAGCTGGGTGGACCAGTGCTCAGCCATTGTACACAGCAGGCCACTGCCCTGCATGAATAGTGTGTTTGCAAAATAATGATATTATTTGATATTTTGTTGCCACTCCAGTTCCTGCTCCAAAATAAACAGTGCAGTCATGATTATTATTATTAAGGCATAAAGAGATCACTTGATTCATTTATTTGATTGATTTAAAGTTTGACAGGAACCACGTACAATAAACACACATTTCAATCAATTCAATCTGATGCATTATACAGAGATGTAGCTAAAAGCTAACTTCCATCCCCAGTCCAATAATACAGCATTTACATTACTTACAAGAAGCATTATAAAATACTGTTCACTATCAACACAGTCACGGGATGCATGTGTTATTTATAGAATAGTTGTAATTGTTTGATTCATTTATGATGGTTCTTAAAATTAAAGATTGCATTCTTGATTCTCCTTTAACCACTTTGTTAACACCATGGGAAAAAAAGAATATAAATCTGGGGATGTTTTGATATGAATGGAAAAGGCGGACTGTGTATATTTTGTGGATCTTGAGGGAATAACAGTTATCATGATGGTTGCGATCCTTGTAATTCTGCTGTTTTCAGAGCAGAACTTAATGAAATGCTTGAGAGGGCTGTGAGTGATTTTATAAACTAACCGTCAGAAGAAAATATAACATTTTCGAGGCTCGACAGCTTGACGTAGCAGTATGCTTCTTTAAGGTTGCTTATGATTTGCATGTTGTGTTTGACTGACCTGAAATTGACATACCTTTATTTGCTCTTTGTCATTCTCCAGTATTTCCGCCAGCTCCTGAGAGGGGCAGAGTCCCCTGCCAGGAATTCCAGGATGAGCAGGTAGGTTTCACTTGTATTTTTGTGTACCAACATACGCTTGATCATAATGTTTACCAGTATATATATTTATCAGTTAGCATTTGACAGACGGTATAGGTGACTTTTGATAAGCTAGTTAAAACACAGAGTGCCTCACTGGTAGTTTATTTTCTTAAGCCCTATTCACACTGGACTAGTATTACCTGACCTCATGTGATTTAGAAATGACCCGCTCACGTCTGTGTTTCGTGCAGCGCATTCGCACAGGATAAGCAGTATTTTACTTGAATTTACTGACATTATCCCCCAGATATGATGTCAAGGTTCTGTCAAACCTTTCATTTATAATTGCCAACACAGTCATTACCACCCCAAATCACTGAGATGCTAATTCACACAGGACTAATATTATCACAGGACCTCTGTGTTTGGAGAAATATGGTCGGTAATTTGCGGTGGAATTTTTACTTGACAAATTGCGCATGTGGCAGATTCACAACACAGGATTAAGATCACAGATGACCGCTGCAATTATTACAAATGATTAGTCCCCAGGTAATACTAGTCCAGTGTGAACAGGGCTTTAGTCAGAAAATTGATTGCTGTGTCTGCACCCACATGCAACCCAAGTTCCTTTAATCTGTCTGAATTTCACTGATAATTTATCAAACTTTTTTTTTAATGTTCACAACTCTGTAGCCACAGTATGTGACAGCTGCATCAAATATAAATATGAATTAACTTAAAGTTTGAATGCAGCCTAAATAAGCTGTAAATCAGCGATAAAAAAAAAGTTTTTGTTTACTTTGCAGTATAATGAAACTTAAATAAGAAGTGAAGTGACCTGAGCCCAGGGATCGACTGTCATGTTTCTATCACGGGGTGTGGTGTGTATGTGGCCATGGGGCCCTGCCACTAACTCCTTGTGCATATTGTTCCAGAAATAGCCTCAGTTTGGATGACATTCGGTGAGTATAAGGCATCAGTGTGCTGATCAAAACAGTGGCTGGCTGAACAGTGCTGCTGCACGCAAGATACAAACGACACTTCATTCTTGCCTGACTGGTCGACAGAGAAACATGTGCTGCCTTTTTTTTAACAAATCCACTGCGCTCTGGGCCCGCTGCAATCAGGGCTTCAGTTCAACGAGCACTAGCTGCTAATATGATAATTATATATCATTCTATTGGTAATCTAATTCCACCTATAAAGACGTGTTTTATTTGGGGCCTGTGCTGTAAATACTAATGAAAGAAGATTGAGAAAAGTGATCAGCTAATCACGTTAATCACAGCGTGAGTCATCTTTAATCATATGTTAATCAAGAGTGATACCGCTGAACACATGTAATATAAAATCTTACTTTTGGAAGGTTTTGGCTTTATTTTTCGTGGTTCCCACTGGTCTTTAAAATTCCTTGAAAGTTTGTGAATTTGAGAGAGAGAAAAAAGGCCATGAAAGTTTTTGAAAATAGACATAAATAGACATAGGTCATAAAAAGTGCTTGAGATTTTCTTGCTAAATCTTTCAAACTTAGGTTTGCTCATTTCCAAAATGACAGAACTTCAGGAGGGATGTTGGTTGAGTATATGTTTCAGTTGTTTCACCTGTTTAAGAAAGCAATCTTGTTACGAAGGCGGTTTTGAAAGCAGCATGAATTATGCCTGTCAAAGGAGATAGATGAGACAGCAGATAATGGCTCTCACCGGCACTCCATTTCGTAAACGCTAACCAACTACGAACCTCAACTCCCTCCACGTCTGCAATTCAGTAAACCCCCC
>JAOVVB010011087.1:0-16728 GCA_028570985.1 Heterobranchus longifilis | reverse complement strand
TCATCAATCCCCGGTGCTTTGCCACTGTGGAGTTGTTTAACTACCGCAGTGACTTCCACCTGGGAAATTGACGATGACCCCCCATCAGCTTCCAGCTCTGCCTCTACCCGAGAGGGCGTATCAGTCGGATTCAGGAGTTCCTCAAAGTGCTCCTTCCACCGCCCAATTACCTCCTCAGTTGAGGTCAGCAGTGTCCCATCCCTGCTGTACACCGCCTGGATGGTTCCCCGCTTCCCCCTCCTGAGGTGCCGGACGGTTTTCCAGAAGCACTTTGGTGCCGACCGAAAGTCCTTCTCCATGGTTTCTCCGAACTTCTCCCACACCCGCTGCTTTGCCTCCTTCACAGCAGAGGCTGCTGCCCTTCGGGCCTGTCGGTACCTTGCAACTGCCTCCGGAGTCCCCCGAGATAACATATCCCGGAAGGACTCCTTCTTCAGCTCACATGGCCCATACGCCAAAAAAGTTTCCAAAGTAGCAAGCTAGTGTGCAAGAAACTTGCTTGTGTTGCTTGGCAACAGTCCAGTCCCAGTCCAGTTACGGAACGATTTGTGTTGGCGGAGCCAAATAAATGATTAAACAAACAAACTATTTACTGTTAACTATTAAATGTCGCTTGTAGAACTGTTGAATAAACTGTGTCCTGCCCTGCGGCCTCGTGATGATATTCAGTTCAGCGTTCCCTCTCGTGTCATATTGCTTAAATTTGGGTTTGCTATAATGTTCCAATTTGATATGGGTTTTACCTGCACTGAGCATCTTGTCATTTTACAACCAGAGTGTGCGCAGTAGCGACCGGGCGGCATCGAAGTCCCGCCTATATACCTGCCCGACCAATCACGAGTCAATAACAGCTGTCAATCATGATGTTTCACCCAGTTTTATAGCATCAAATAACTAATTAAAATAAAACGTATCAGAAAAATGAACACTTGTACAAACAGCGTGATAAGAATGTATACTTTGAGTTTTTAGTTTGGCTTATGTCCCATCACAAACATGGAGGAGGAGGGACTTACTGCAGCCAGCCACCAGGGGGTGATTGAGATGTTTTGGCTTCACTTATGGGGAGCTGTTATAGCGTGTACACACTGCAAATAAATTAATCTACTCACTTAATTCATAGAGTTTGGACGCTGGAATCTTCTGTTTTGATCGCTTCATTCGTGCGAGTACTCCCTTCGCTCGCTGCGGAAGGTGTCATCGCACCGCCCAGTTTGCATCATTCGCGCCGCCCAACTGGAACTTGCGTCTCAGTCTTTACATTGGCTTTATATGTAATTTATTCGTGCCCGGTATGTACACGCTGTTAGGCTGTCCATCTTTATATACAGTATGTGGCACTGGGCCACAGCTCGACATCAGCATCCTGCCTGCCATCACTGGAGGAAGCTTTCATCAGGCTCCTCCAGGAAGTCATTTGGAGCCTTCAAAATGCCAATTCTCAAACAGATAGCAGTAATCAGGATACATTATAAATGCTGAATGATACCAGTCGGATACAACAGAGAGTTCTACAGTAAATGCAGCAGAGATTATATTAGTGCTGAAGGAACCACTTGAATCTGTTATTCCAGCATGATGTGATGATATGCATCTGAAGAAGCTCTGGAGCTGTAACAGGTTTTTTTCCTTTCTTTTTTTTGCAATTTTGAAATGTAATACTGCTATAGATGTGCTAACAAAATTACAGGTTAAAACATTGCAGGGATATTACCATATCTCCATAGCTATTTGGTGCCTTTCATGTTCACCTTGAATTTATGTGTCTCATAGCAAAGTTATATCCAGCCTTAGGGGCATTCAGTGACTTTCACACAAACAACATTTTACCATGTGGCTCAGGAAAAAAAACACATGTTTTACTGAATAGGCGTGGATGGTTATAATTCAATTCCATGATAAAAATTATCTTTATTTAATGCCAAGCCTATTAATACATGTAGTGAAAATACATTCGATTAAATCACAAACACATTTTTAAGAAACTGTGAAATATGATACATGCACCCTTATATAGTGTAGTATCCATATGCCCAGGCCATAATTAGCACTCATGAACATCAATACCAATTATTCCACCAGGCTAAACAGATTGTGAAAAATGTGTTGTTAGATGTTGTTCATATGGACCTACAGATGATTATCACCCAACTCTGCAGCTCCAGTGAGTGTTTAAGTTCCTTTACAGACACTTTAGGATCAAATACTTTTACCAGCTGATATCTGGGCTGTTATGATTGAGCAGTGGGAATTGCATACATGTAACATTCATCTTGGCTGAAATAACAATGGGATGCAAATCCCGGCAGATACAATAACAGTATTGTGAAATAATGCATCCACCTGTTAAGCGTCTTTTAGCACAGGTATACCATAACAACTTAAAGGGATAGTTCAGGTTTTTTTTAAATGGAGTTGTATGAATTACTTATCCATAGTGCATTACACTAGTTCCCCATCAGAAAGAGCTGTCTTACGGCAAAGCAAAGTGGTGAAAATATTCTAAATATAGGGTACACTTAAACTGATATTGATCTTTTATACATTGCTTAGCTTCTGTCAGTACTCCTGTTTGCTGATGTAACAGCTATCTACTTATCCACTGACATACCTCATACAACCCCACTTCAAAAAATCTGAACTATCCCTTCAAGGTGATGTGTCAGACAGCTTGTTTCTCTCTACTCAATTGGCCAGAAAAATCAATGAATGCAGCACATGGAGTGCTAAATATACTAATCTGGTTGCCAATTGTCTTCTGTTTAGAATTAGTTTCTCAATAACAGACATGCTTAAATTAAATATCTCTTTATCCAGAGAAACAAAAGAAAATGAAAATGTAGTTAATGTGTTGTGCACTTTCATTTCCTATAATACAGGCATGTGAGGGGCATCTCACCTAATTAATGCTGTTGTACAACAGCTTAGCACTTGCTGTCACATTAATGACATTAAAATGTCGACTGGCTAAGTTTTGCTTGTTAAGAATTAAGGTTTCTTTTGTCATATCTGAATAAAACAGCAACCAATCCCAATTGTGCTGACATACAGTGATATTTCAGCCTACAGTATGAGAACAGCAAATCTCTTCTCTGAGTGGAGGCGCATCCCTCTTTAATGTCTTCTATTCCAAGAAGGGCTTGTGAGGTGAATGACCTTCCCCAGCTGATGAATTCCTCCACAAAACCACACCGTGGTATTGCGACAGCACTCGGAGCAGTCATATTGAAAAGTCATGTTCTGTCAGGTGCAAGTTAAGCTATCATCCATTTGTTTTTTTATAAAAATGACCTCTCTGTCTTAGGTTTAATAGGAATCTGGACCAATAAGATGCTTTCTCTCTCTGAAGTAGTGGATTCTTGATTCCTTCCTGTTCAGTATGAGTGGTATTTAAGGGGCACAAATCCTTTACACTGTGCATCATATGCAGTGGGGCACACCAAAAGAATAACTTTCACCAAAGCTTTACATAAAGCATATGGGATGCAGCAAACACATAATAGACTTCTTACAGTGGATCAGGGATGCAAGCTTACGCAGATGCCTATGAAATGGAATTTTCAGGAGTGTGTCACCCTGACAGACACACTGTCGGGAGCTTTTGCAGGTATATGCTACAGTAAGCCATTCATGGAGAAAGCTCAGCCAATCTGATATGGCATGCATGGTGGTGATGTAGCGCATGCATCCACATGGTTTGTTTTTATCAGTGTACCTTGGCGGTAGATGGAGCTTGGCGGAGTGTAATGGAACTCCCACTGTACCCCTCATCCTCGCGGTTGAGATCTGTCTGATACTATTAATAATGGCATTCTGCTCTCAAGCCAATTAATCAGCAGCTGCAACATAAAATACATGTATTACACTGAAACATGGGAGGAGGAGGAGAGTTGCTCATTTTGCACAATGCACCCATAGATGAACTATAGGACTGGCAGTGCAGATGAGCAGGTGACAAGTGCAGGCTGTACAGTAGAGACTGGTGCTATTGTTGGGAAGTTAAAACCAGGACAAGAGAAACAATGGCAGAAGTAAAATGCTCTTACAGTACGGATGTTTTAGACATCTTATATAAGTATGCAATTAACTGTGCATACAGTATATTTTCATTGAGTTTTTCTGAATAATTGATTAATTGTTTGGTGTAAAAAAAATATCTGAAAAAGGAGAAAAAAATGACTCTAAGATACTCAGTTTACAATAGCCCAACATAAAACAAAGACAAGCAGCAAATCGTCACATTTGAGAACTTGGAACCAGCTATTGGCATTTTGGCTTCATAAATGATTTAAACTATGCATCAATTATCATTGACCAATTATTTCAGCACTTATACATTATATGTGCTGTAAATATTCATGGGCAGATCCTAAATATTTCATGAAAAAAACCTTTGAAGTTGCTAAATCAGCATTTCAAACACTAAAACAAAGGTGGGTGCTACCTGGCAGCATTCATGAATCCCCTTTATACAGTATACCATCGACCACATCCCGACTGATGATGTCTGAAGTTAAGTAACAGCAGGTCTAACTCCTCACCAGAACACCCTGTGCATTTTGGCAAACTACTCCTATCTTCAGCCATAGTGAAAACTAAATGAACAATATTAAAAATAAAAACAAAATTAGCTTGCTCACGTCTTTCATGGCAGCGTTCCTGTAGCAGCTGTGGGCCACAACTGTTTCTATGGTTACCACATGTGGAGATCATGAGATGCACCTCTGCTACAAAGTTCCCTGTAACCAGTTTGTAATTGCTATAATGTTTGTTTGGTAACAGAGATGCACGACTCACCTAATTGCTGAGTAGAGGAGAGGTAGTACGAGAAAGTTCAACTTTTCACAAAGTCTTTCATGTGCAAGATCTTTATTTATTCCCTAACTTCCAACTTCATATCTTCATTTTTGAACCAAATTTAAAACTATAATAAATTGTTATTGTAGCACAAAGCACATTAAAGGTGCTATTGATGTGGTGGCCTCGAGCTCACTGGGTTGGAGTGCACGCCCCAAATATACGCTGAGTCCTGCAGCGGCCCGGGTTTGAATCCAACCTGTGGCTGCGTGTCGTCCCCCGTCTCACCTCCCTTTCTGTAAATCTTCAAGCTGTACATGCACACTTTTAGAAAGGTGCAGAATAAAAAAAGAAAAAAAAAATATGATAGTGATTTAATCATTTAAAAAATTAATGTTTTGTTTATCTCTGCCTAAGTTGTCTGACGTTTGGTTCTGAATTCTAACATCTTGGTACCACGTGATACCTCTGTGTCGTCAGCGATCAAGTTGCCAGTTAGTGAGCTTGATGGTTTAAGCGCCCGGTGGCTTCAGTCCAGTACAATACCAGTCCAAAGTGTTCAGCGACAGAAGGAGGAGCAAGACCAGGGTGAACGTTAGATTAACTGTTGGAGTTAACCGAAGGAGTTTCAGGGACTCAAGAGCCACTTTTCTTCTTTAACCGTATGATATGGCAACAAGTGACAACTTAACACATAGATATGTTAATAACCCATAAAATCACAATTCAACATATGTAAACAAAACAACAGCCACAGTTCTTACAACCGTAACACATGTTTTTTCACCAGTTAGATTGTCAAAATTAGAAAAATAGCAGCTTCAATCCCTGAGGAGATAATGTATAGCTACAATAGTTAGATTAGTAATATTTTTTCATTATTATTTTTGAATCACCACAAAAGATTCATCACTTGACATGACCAGTGTTATGCTTCCTTCAAATGGGGTCGTGTTTACTGTGTACACAACTCCCCGTCTCGTAAACACGAAGTCACAGGTTCCATTTGAAGGCAACATTACTTCACAGGGGGGGGGGGGGGGGGGGGTGAGTTGGACATCAAGTACACAAATGTTATCAATAGCACCTTTAAGTGCTCAGTGAACTTCTTTATTGGCCTCTTTGGCAATTTACCATATCAATACAACTCATCTCCTCCTACACGCTTCTCTGACATGGCCTCCTCTGACCACCATCTCCTCAGTTACCCTGTAACTCAGTTAAACAAAACACTTAGATTTTTCCCAACAGAAAAAGCCAACAAAAAAAGAGGAAAACACAGTACTACAGTATGTTATAAGGCTTAAGAATGAGACTTTAAAATCCTTGTAAATGAAATGTGTGTGTGTGCATGTGTGTGCAGTGTAGAGTGGGGGGGGGGGGTGTAAGTGCCTTGAAATCCCACTAGGCACAGACTTTATTCCTGTTTTTTGAAGGCCAGAAATCTCAGCACATGGGTCGTTGAGTCACTGTATTGATCAACAACCACATTAACGGTGTCCCCTTCACCATACATTATGAACATTCGGCACAATGGGGCAGTAAAAATTGTACTTATCGCCACTTTAAGGAGTTTCCACTTGTCTGAAAAGGAACTTTTACTGGTGACAAAGCTTGCAAATTAAAAAAACCTCACTGAGATTATGTTCTCTAGAAAATGAAGATCTCAGAGAGTTGGTGAACTACTCGGGTGTTCCGCCTTTTGTGAACTGCATCAATATTAAGTTTCTTGTCCTCAGAAGTGTGTGGCAAAATGTTGTGAATTCGGCCTGTCATCACCCTCCGCACGGTATTATTAGAGATGCATTTTTTCCCCCTCTGAACTCTGAGGTCATGATAAAGGATGGAGATGATGATGGCTGTGATATTTTGAGTCTATTCTTAATATTTTCAGGATTTTGCTGTCAGCTGTTGTCAGTAATATTTATGATGAAAAGAGAACATGACAGCTGTTCTTTTTGTTTCTGGCCTCTGACGAACTATTCTTCCGTGCATATTGTTTGAGCAGGACTCAAGACATTTAACATCATGTCTGTCATGTATCAAGGCTTGAGCATTTTGTAAGACATGTCTCCCAATGCCTGCTTCACTTGCATAAAGAAATCCACTGATCTAACCATGTTTTTTTCTGCACAATCCCTTCGATATGAGTCTGGCTTATATTCCCTTAGCTGTCTGTGTGTAATAGCTCAGGCTCAAATAGGGGTAATATATGCATGCCTCTGAAACAATCAGTCTTGTTTATCCAGAGCCCTTGAACCTCCAGGATCAGAAAGTTTCTGCGATGAATTCTGATTTTCTAAATCCCTGTCCAATTTATTGCCTCAACTCTGCACAAACATCAAAACAAACTCTCTCCCTTTTTGTGCCACCAGCTGTTAGATTTGGGCGTGAATAACAGAAAGAAAGGGTTGGATGATAGAGACATGGAGGATTCACGATTTGTTTATTAATGTCTCTTTCCTTCTCACCCTGTCTCTGCCTCCCTCCTCTTCATTTCTTCTTTCCTGAAAAATCTTTGCATCTGCACTGCAGTGCTTGCTAACTGAGAGGGAACCGTACAATTTTGATAGAGATCTCACAGGGTGCCTTAGCAGGTGCATTCATTTGAAAGTTTCCTTGGCTGTGTTTCCTGCCACACTCGAGAGTTATTTGGTGTTAGTGAAATTCTGTTTCCCGAATGTCTGTGAAGTTGTTATAGGGAGACAGAGCAGTGTGGGTTGAGAGCACGGATGCATAATTTGTATGTCAGGTGTTCACTGAAGTACACTCGCTTGGCTGGAGTCACAGCTTTGCCCAAAGTGTAAAATCTTAGTTTATAGTGCATCTGTCCTCTTTCAGCCTCGATGGAAGTAGATGGAAAATGCAATTATAAGTCAGATTTAGTACTCAGGAAGTGATTAATTGCTCAAAGCCATAGTTGCTGTTTGGACATCTGCTTATTTGTTATTTTCTCTAATTAAAATGATAAACAATTAGTAATGCAAATCTGTATCCTTTTGGATTTTGGGGGCAATGCAAAATTATTTACCTGGAGATGTACATGATCTGCATATACTGCATGATGATGGCACTTAATGGAAAGTTATGGGATCACAGAAGTTGTTATAATTCATCCTAAATGGATGAATGTCTGTCTGTCTTAATTTTAGGCAACACAACTACTTGGTTAATTTTAGGCAACAAAACTGGGTGTAAATAACATTGTTGGCGACTGACACCTGGGTGCTAATAGCATCTGCCTTAAGATATTTCCCTGGAAAAGTGGACACTTTGACCTGGTGGTGGTGGTAGAGGAAAGGTCAGGGGGTCACCAAAGTTCACCACTCATTGTTTTCTGTCGCAGTGTTGTTATGATCCTGAGATTTCCAAGCGCACTTGAAAGCAGCTTCCTTTCAGGGAGAAAGAGAGAAAAGAGAGAAGAGGATGTGGATTGTTTTGCAGCTTTTTAATCAGCTGTTACATGAACTCCTGGACAGATAAGTGCTTGTGTTTCATGTTTTTTTTTTTACATGCTACTTGATTGGTCACCGCAGTGTGACATCGGGTTGCATTTTTCGAAAAGTTGAATCTGTCTCAACTTTTCGCTGCAGGCCGTTGCGTCTTTTTTCAGCACCCCCCTGCAGCCCCCACCGCCGCAGCCTAAACTCAATATCCCAGTTTAAATGAACGCAGCCGAAGTCATTACAATTCATCCATTGTGGAACAGAAATGTCTGCACAACATTTCTGTCAATCCATCTAATAGTTGTTGAGATATTTCAGACAGACCGACCACCCGTCACACCAACCTTGCCATCTCTAAAGCCCCGCCCCTAGCATGGCTAAAAAAAGACCATGTGTACTTCCAGTCATGGGGTCTAGGATTAGGATTAAAATGTTAATATTTAGCACACAAGCTGTGATGTAAACTCCACTAATGCTTTCTTTAACTGTCAATAAGAGCCCAGCCGTGAGAACTTTTTAACAAGCTTCAGTTCTCCATTTGGTGCTTGGTTTGATCTTTTGCCAGACCGTGCGTGTCAGATGTTTTGGATGAGATTCAACAGCCTTTTTGATCTGAAGATGGTAATGGTTGTATATAGACTAGACAATTCAGGAGGAACATTTAATTCCTGCTCTGATCACAATGTCAGTGTTTTATTATAACACCCAGGGACAATTTAGCATATCTAATTTTCTATTTTTTTTCCCGTCTAGATAGAACATTTGTCACCCTAATAGACTGAAGAAAAATGCAGCTAAGAGGAGAAAGTCTGCCTGTGAAGTGATACACTGCATATCAGTCTATACAAACCTCTCAGATTACGCTTTTTAATCACATATCCACACCAGCAGGGCATTATGTGGTGGATCTCATTGCAATGACGAAGCATTACATTAGGACTTCAGTTACGTGCGATATTCCATCAGTAAATTTTACCGTGGCTGTCCAGAGGCTCTCTCTGCTGCCGATTATCATAACAGCTTGAGAGTAGATGACCCGCCAGATGTTTGTAATCTCACACCGAGAAGCTTGTGACTGGGGTTGCAATCAGATGAGGGGACATAGGAAGGGATTATAAATGGTGACAGTGAGCAAAAGGCTATAGATTCCACTATAATCGTTGATAGATGTCCTCTTTCACCCCCCATCACAGGCTACTCTGTGCATGCACCAACCCAATATCTGATATATATATACCTGTTCATTTTCCAGTGTATCTAAAAAAAAACGCATTGCGATTAGGTTGGTGCAGCTGTGAATAAAGTGAGTGAATTTAGAAAGGCATGAGCTCATTTCTTCTTGCTAGTTTGTAAGACCCCATTGAGAGTCTATGGCTGTGTGGGCAGGTTAATGATATCAGCTTGAGAGTAGTTTTTTAATCACGAACAGACTAATGAGATAGGTTGGGCTGGAGTTACTCCAGCAATAAACAGCATCACAAGTTGCACCCTCCGTCCCTCCATTTCTCTATTCTTCTTACTGCTTTCTTCACCGTCTAAACCCAAGAATGAAGAGATTCAGGAGAACCTGAGCGACAAATGAGTACACAATGGTGCGGATTAAAAGGAATCAGTCATATTTACAGGAGTGAACAGCAGGACATAGTCACCCTGTGGCGAGGCACCAGCAGCTTATTGGCAGTGGAGCAGCAGAGTTGTGAGCCAATCCTGGTGGAAAAACCCAATAAAAAAATTACAGACATGTCCTGGCTGCTTTTGACACAAAGAAATATTTGTTTGTATACATATCCTAGATGTGCATAAATAAATATTAATGATCATTAACAGGATTTAAGAATGAAAAAAAAATAAAGTAAAGCTCTGGTCAAATGGTTTTAAAGGAACATTGTCATTTATTCATAGAATTGTTCATAGTAAATCAACAGAAGAAAATAAGATCATTTATGTTTTTTACTGTTTTAATGCTCTGCAGCCCTGCAGTGCTGTAGGGAACCAAAGCTCTTTTTTTGAATTCCTTAGTAGTGAAACATGTTTCACTCCATTAGAGAGTGAAAATTGGAGTCATGGAAGTGTAAAGAATTGGACATCAGTCCCCCTAGGCCCCTGAGGTACATCAAGAAATGTTGGCTTGCCAAGCTCTCCCAGTTAAGAGCATGTTCTGTCCGTGAAGATGGCTTCGCAGTGGAAAGTACATTAATGCAACATGTTACACTGCTGGCAGAGTCCCGCGGTTATATTTCATCCTGGAACTTATGGGTTTGGATGGTGGCTGCTCCTGATGAAAAGGCTCACACTTTCCAATCCTGTAGTCCTATTTAAAAAGATAATCCGTGACATTTTCATATAAATAAATTATCTTTTTGCTACCACCGACTGAGATAACGCTGACTGATTCAACCCAGTTTAGGAATGCTGTAGCATTTGCTTTTTTAAAACATCCAATGATGGTATTCAGGAATAGACTACTTTACTGTAAACAGCAACACCAAAAATTAAATAGAAGAAGTGGGTTACAGGCATGAGACATGATGTGGCTCTTCATTCTCACAGTTTAGCAGTCGAACTCTTTCCTGTCAGGAGAACACACGAGGGGAAAAGTGTTCATAAAGTACAGTTAAAAAAACAACATATTTCTAAGTATATGAGGTATATTTTGTTTAATCACTGGTATAAATATGCATATCACGTGTATACACAACGTGATTTAATGGGATAGCGTATAAATAGCACACCACTTTTTGTGTGTTTCGCATGCATGTCATGTCAAAAATGTGTTGTGATAACACACAAAATGAATTAACAAATTGAAGTTCAAGTTGGTGTAGAAAACATCCAGTTGATAGTCGTGTGTCACTGTCAATCACTTACCCTCCATTTGAAAGATTGACTTCTTGTCATACCACTTCATAAATACTCCAAGTTTTATTAATGTTTATCATAAGCCAAGAGTGGATTTGTATTTTCATACTGTTCTTTCAGTTACTCCATTCACATGTGCTTCTATCCATCTTCCCTGATTTAGATTTCAGCTGCTTTCACTGTGGATGCTTAAAAGAAGAAGAAGAAGAAAGAAGAAGCCACCCTTAGAAAATGCAAACTGCATCACCATAAAGTATGGAGCTGACATGGTCAACAGGAAGTGGATAATTCAGGGATGTGGGGATGTAAACCTTGGCTCCCGTGCAATACATAATTACCCTCACTGCTGGAGAGACAGGCAGCATCACTGATTTATATATTGAGCTGTGCCTTTAATTCCTGAGCAGACAAGGAGAGGAGCACCACTTCCAGGAACTGAATCTGCTACAGACAATCCATGGAATAAATAAAAAATCACCGAGTGACAAATCATTTTATTTTCAGTGCACCCTCCCAACAATGACCATTTGACACCAAAGATATTGCGTAAGGAAAATCATATAAAAAAAAGAAACACATTATAAATTCATGAATAAGAACATGAATTTGCAGATTATCACTTTACATTCATCCCGGTTGGTTTGTGTTTGTGCGTTACGTCACAGTGGATTAGCCGTTCAGAGTGCTGGTGGGTGTTTTTCAGTAGGCGTGGTGTGAGTCTTGGTCTCAGATTGTGGACATTTGGTTTGGGGCAGATTATGGGTCTCTGCTTGTGCTGTTGGCCTTGTGAGGATAACCACACATCAGCACAGATCACCGCACAAACTGGCGTGGAAATGGGTAATGTGAAGGGCCCATGGGTATTGCAATGTGTGCGTGTGTGTGCGTGTGTGTGAGAGTGAGAGAGAGGGATGGACCAACAGAAAAAGAGAGAGTGGGAGATCCATGTGTATATGGGTAGCTTTATTCTTTTTAATCATATTAAGTTGGATCATTAGACGGACCCATTTCCACAGTGCTTTCATGAGGTGCACGGGACCAAATCCTATTGGATATCAGCCTAATCTACTGCAAAAGCTCTGCAGCATCCAGTTGCAGCTTTGGTGGGGACTCTGTGTCCCTCAGTGCAGGCCTGCATATGAACATACGTGCAGCATTAATTTGGCTGAATTAGGATTGAGAACAAATTGCCACTCTACATTCCCAAATCCAGGCGTGATTGAGAAATAATGAGCAGCTCAGCCCACATAAATGGTTCACGAGATTATCCCCCTCTGAATTATACAGCTCACCCCGTTCCTGGCCACAAAGTCAGATGGTTTCGTAACGTACAGACTTATCATGGACATAACAAGGACGTAACAAGCCCAGATAAAGCTTTGGTGTGAGTCAGATATGGGACTGTCCTCATCAGTCGAACGTGCTCGGTATTGATGTCAATCTAAGCCTAATTCCTCCACTCTATAATGAATCTTGTGGTATTTTTGGAGAATGTTTTCCGACCTTGTGTCCAACGTATCAGATTCTGTGTCATTTTCAGTGTTTTACAAATATTGTGACCATAGACTTTGACCTTCCCTGGATGGCGAAAGCCTCATTCTCAGACCACTCCCATCTAAAACGCCCAAAGATTATCCCTGAGCAGCATTCCATGCTATGATAGCACTAATGGCAAAAAATCGAGTCACGATCCTCATCATTTAAAAGAGGATCAGGATGAAGGTCCTGCTGATATGACCTTTAAAGTGGGCTCTGGGGGCTAACGCCAATACAGTCACAATTCTAGAGACCACTGAAATTGGTGATAGTCAGTGGAATTACGTGATTTTATCCCCCATATGTTTATAATGTGAGTGAACCACTCACATGGTGCAGGAATGTGTGCAATTCCTGAATCATATGAATGTATATTCTCACTTTATTACACAAAAAGTTCAAGTTCTGTGGTTTGATGAAGGTGTGTCTGCTGTAAACGTCACATTGTAGACCGTAACCTCTGTGTGTGTGTGTGTATGTGTGTGTGTGTGTGTATGTGTGTGGGTGTGTGTGTGCGTGCGCGTGTGGTGGATCACGTCAGCCTTTTTGTTTATCCACTGCGAGGGTCAAAGGACAAGGATTTTTGTGATACTGGGCTTTATAAATAAAAATGGACTTGACTGAATTAGCTGGTGTGACTACAGAGACAGTGACGTTACTCATCATGGAATAATGTGTGAGTGCTTCCATTTTCTGACAACGCTTTGTTACAGACTTGACATGTCATAAAAGCACAGGTGTTACAAATAATGCTGTCTCTAATAATAATAATGGCTCCTTTCTATTCAAGTGTACCAGTAATCCATGAAGGTGTGGAGTGAGTCAGCATGTACAATACCAGGACCCTGAGCAGCTAAATGGAATTCACCTATCATTCATTTATTATTTGCACCTGTGCTTTTCTTGTGTCTGGTAAAAAAGATTGTTTTTATTGTACAAACAAGTGAGATATAATGTGTATACAGCAGGGCATTGTGATGTCAGCGGTAGTGAGAAACGCAATGCATTGTGTGTTACAGGTGTGCAGCCCACACTCACACAGTCCATACAGACTCTGTATGACGCATCGTTTCAGCTGTGCAGTAAAACATGTTGCCAGAGTGCTAATCGAGCGTTAGCCTTTAGAACAGAGCTGATTCATAACACTAATGTTGTATTACCGTCTTTCTGTGCTAGTTTGTGCCCATGGTTGACAATGATTAAATCCAAGAAATACAGCACTGTTTGCCCACCGCAGACCTGCGACCCCGGCAGTATGGCGGTCCCCGGGGCGATCCAGACCACAATGCAGTGCGCCGTGACGTAGTTGCCCCAGCTCTATAGCCAGGCTAGCTGCTTCCCTCTGTTTCTAGTCTTTGTGCTAAGCTAACTGACAGCATCATATTCAGACAGGCATGTACGCATCAATCTTCTCATCGAAGTCGCCGCCATGAAGCAAATCAGCCAAAACGTCAAACTTGTTCTTTAAATAATCGAGCAGACAGCATAGTCACAACTGTGTACTATTTGATTTAAAATTTCAAAAGATACATTTGAGAAGTCACACTGTGTGATTGATTTATTTTTAATTATTTTACTTGTTACACTTTGAAGGGCTGACACAGTTACACTTAAACCCGTAGATGATAATTATACTTTTTCTTATTTTCCGACCTCTTGGTTAATTTTCATGCCGTGTTTACAAAAGCTGTTTAACAGCCTCAAAACACATCAAACACTTGTTTGAGTGGCTGATCCTTATAGATATTATTCAAAGAGATTTTCAAAGCATGAATTATAGAATGTGTGTGCTGGTGGAGAAAGAGGAGGAGAGGTAGAGAGTGACAGAAATAAATAGACAGAGATAGAGAGCGAATCGGAGTGAGATTTGATAGAAAGAGAGCGTGATAGCTCCAGAGTGTTTAGTATGCAGAACGGAAGGCAAACACTTTTAGCCCTTCTGTCGAAGTCTGGGACTCCTCTGCAGTGAGCGGTCTAAACTTTCTCATATAAGCCTTCGCCTCGAGCCATGAACTCAAATATTTCAGTCACATTCACTGAAGCTAAGGAAAAAATGCCTTATTACTTATGATCAAAGGTTGGTGTTTTCTGGAGGAGACATGGAGCGTCTGCTAGAATTTGCATTAGGAGTTGAAGGCGGGTCATTTTCAGTGAATAGAGAGACATCCAGAAAGAGGCGGGGATTCGTTGTTTTCCCTGCTTTTAAGCTCACTTCCTTTGAAGACTGTTTACATGCAAACATGGCTACATGAAATCTAAATATGAGTATTAGGAACGAAGAGTTAAATCTCTTTCCCCCGGTGAAGTCACATGACCCTGTAATGCCTCAAACACACATCCAGTGTCAGCAGCGCTTGTGCATCGCTGAACCTGTTTTTTATTTCGCTGCCCATGTTAACAGATTAGAGCAGCCACAGCAGCGCGGCTCAGCTGCGTCTCATCCAGATATCTCGAGTCTCACCTATGTTTTCCTCAAGACGTGTGTGGTTCTCAGCAAAAATAAACAGTGAAATTGCTCTTTTAACAGCCATATTAACATCGTATCAGCAAAATTACACATTTCACTGCAGTTTCAATGTCTATCTGTAGAATATGTCATGAATAAATTAACACTTCCTGCTTTAGTTTCAGATTAAAAGCCATCATAGCGTTTCTTTGTACAGAATTCCTTCTTTTTCTAAGTAGAGTGCCAGGGCTTTTAATTGTGTCAATACAGTACTATAGCACATAGGATATCTGATTCTAATAATGAAAGTAAACAGAGGACAATCATATCATTGAAGATAATAAACAAATACTGTACATGTCCCTCAGGTTTCAGTTTGAACACCTTTCAGTCAGAAGGTTTCAGTGTGAGCAGGTTTCAGTGTGAAAAGGTTTCAGTGTGAATAGGTTTCAGTGTGAGCAGGTTTCAGTGTGAACAGGTTTCAGTGTGAAAAGGTTTCAGTGTGAGCAGGTTTCAGTGTGAGCAGGTTTCAGTGTGAATAGGTTTCAGTGTGAGCAGGTTTCAGTGTGAGCAGGTTTCAGTGTGAACAGGTTTCAGTGTGAGCAGGTTTCAGTGTGAATAGGTTTCAGTGTGAGCAGGTTTCAGTGAGCAGGTTTCAGTGAGCAGGTTTCAGGTTTGCTGTACTGTGAAGGACAGCGGGGCAAATGCACACTAACCTGCATGCCCACTTTGTTCACTGCACGGCGATGGGCTTCCAGCTTATTGGTGCATTACTCACCTGCTGCTCTCTCCCTTCACCTGGCTCCTGACCTAAAAGTACACACACAAAGAAAGTGGTTCTCAGTTAATTTTGAAAAATAATTTCATATATGCTGCTGGATTCAATTTATAAAATGTATAAAAGTCATCTGACCAATGTAAATAATACATTTACACAAACGCATGCATACAAATATATATACACTAGGGCTGTCAGCGTTAACGCGTTAATCACGATGCGATTAAGGGCCGACCATAGCTCGTTATTTTTTTTTTTTTTTTTTTAAATTGCGTTAATCGCATGCTGCTATTTTGTCCCTTTGACACACCCTTACTTGTTGTCAAACTGCTTTTATTATACATCCATCGCCACAGCGGCTTCCTGTTTCCTGCGCTATTGAATGGCTCATTTCACTTAAAAAAAAAAAGTCACAGACAGCTCAGTTGACAAGTCATAAGTAATCTGCACTTTATGTCAAACGGAATTAAAATATCACCTAAGTACTTTGAGTTTGAGCTACCACCTACGCAGCTAAGCATACAGTGACAGTGGGCATTTCAGGTGAGGGATTTGTTGTTGTTATTGGTTGCTTGGAGAAGCCATTGTACAATAATGACTGATTCATCAGTTTTTCTTTTGTTAACCTCGTTAACCTCCTGTTCCTCAGTTTTCAACTCAATTCAGAGTTAATGAAGCTATGGAGTATTTTTGTTTGTTTTCAAGACCACACTGTTGTAGCAGGGCAGCACTGATTTGAAATAAACTCTAAAAGTCAAGATCATAAAGTAAATGTCTTTGCATTAATTTGATTCCCAATCAAGACGCTGTGGTAAGAATTGCTTTATACTGTTAATATGGACTTATAAACTGTTGAAATGCAAAAT
>JAOVVB010011076.1:0-16729 GCA_028570985.1 Heterobranchus longifilis | reverse complement strand
CCAGCAGAGCACAGTAAAACCTTTTTGTGTGTGTGTGTGAATGGAACGAGCGTGTGTGTGTGTGTGTGTGTGTGTGTGTGTGTTCACATAGTAGCGAGCCAGTTTGGCCCCGCAGGGATCTCTGTGGAAAAAGAGATGCGGTCGAAGTCGGTGATGACACGGTCGAAAGCTTCAGTACCGCTGCTAACCAACAGGAAACTCAAAACTGGTCCCACCTCAAACACATAACACTGCTGTCAACTAGAAAACCAGTATTTGTTGGTTTTTTTTGGCTAATGAGTGGCACCAATCGGCACCAAATCTTTGGGAGATTTTGATAATTATAGCGTTGTTGTTCAGGAACCTGAGTGTGTGTGAAGGATCTGTTGACACACAGAACGTCACGGTGCTCATTTAAAGGAACGTAACTGTTTTGTTAGCTTGAAACTTATATAATTATTACCGCTTTTCCTCTCTATGGCAGCAGATTTGGACATGATACTGGCGAAGACAGGAAATGGATGCAGTCTGTGTCGTGTCTTCTGTAATTTGTCCGATCGTTAGTGGCACTTTGTAAATCAGCCTGACCACGCTGTAGTCACGACTTATTTTTTATTTCTTTTGGTTTAAGTTGGCAAAGCGACCTGCACAATTAAACCATTACCTTATTTAATTTAGACAAACAATCACCAACAAAGAATAAATCTGTGTTCTCATTAGACTTTTAATCGAAAGTTTGTAATTAATGCTGCTACAACTGGCAGTGGGTGTTTTTTGAAGGACTTTATTGCTCAGAAGTCAGAACTACTAACTTACCAACCTTGTCTCCTTGAATGTGTGTTTATATCAACACACCTAAATGACGGAAAAGGTTGTTTGCCAATGACTCCCAAAACCACATGTATGACCGTTCTGTTGAAACAGTCACAGTTTTAAACGTTGTGAAACAGAACTACATGGATAGGTTTAGGAAAAGACATAGTAGGTGACGTACTACAGGAGCAGCATCTCCTGGGTGAAAGTCTGACCTCCTCCCGACACGGACTTTGTCGCTCTTTATACTACGTCACCTGACGCTGCGCTTTGTACGGGACCATAATCCACGTGACAAAACTGGGAAAATAAATCTGTATAAACCTAATTTCAAGGACACAGGTTTGGACCTACACCTAAATGTTATCTTCTTCGTTGCTTGTTTAATATTACTAATATTAGTAAATATGCCAAAAGTACAACTTGGAAGAGATTGTAAAGTTTTGTTTTAAAAGTTTTTAAAGTCTTTTTCTTTCTGTTTTTCTAGTGCAGCTGTAACTTTTCTCGACACTGACTCAGTAGTCCGGCCACTGTTCGACGATGCCTCTGATCCATTTAGGTTGCGTCCAAAATTCCACACTGTGCTGTTGAGTACGCTGAAACAGTATGTGAGATTTTATAGTAAGCCCCGAAACCTTAGTATGAAACCAATAGTATGAGAATTGCATACTATTTCTGGTGAAATATATGCAACACTGGACACGACGCTCGCATAAATATCCCACAATGCAATTATGCATTAAAGGCATTCTGTGCAGGAAGTGTCGCTTACTTTTTTTGTAAACACAAACATTCAATCTTGGCTGATTCACTCGTTTTGGAAGGAGCTTTGTCCGCTTGCCGTTTTGCTATTTTCGTAGCTTCGTGTCCAAAGGGTGACTCCCGAAAAATCACAGCAAAATCAGAAGAAAATAAGAAAATCCAGGCAGAGGGTGGACGATCGCCGCAAACGTCGCAGCAAATGTCCAAACAGGTGTTATTTGAATAAAGTGACCACATATTGGGAAACTAAAGGGTTGCTTTCGCACCTAAAAAAATATTAAAACTTAATAAAAGTGACATATTGACAGCATTCAGCCTGACTCGAAACCTCTGTGTGTCTCCGCCATTGTCTGAAGAGACGCAATGCATTGTGGGGCAGCTGAGTATCTGCAGTGAGCTCCCGTCTATGGCTGATTTCCGATTTAGAAAAAAAAAATCTAATTGCAATTATTTTGACTGATATTGCAATTGCGATGTGATTCGCGATATTAAAGGGAATGATCATTTTTACGTAACTATTCTTATTTTTATTGAAAATTGATCAGTGTGTGATTTTTGCGAGGATCTGTACCAAACAAATATTTTTTTTCTTAAATGTGTAGAATATGATTTGTAGGCCGGGACATCTCCGCAGCACGATAATATTGAATTTAAAATGGTATTTTGATGCACATTTCGATTAATTGTTCAGCCCGACTCCCATCCGAAATTCCTCTGAATGTAGTATACATCCGGGCTTTTCTCGCACACACAAAGTCCACATCCTCTTCAGTCAGATTTAGTATGAATAGCATGTTAGTAAGTGATCTGACCCTCACTACTGATGCCTCTGCAGGCAAACTGCCAGTCAATGCTGCTAAAAGCGCTGGTGTTACAGCCGTGCAGAACACCTGCAGGTGGGAAAACACCACAAAGACAAACTTCAAAGATCAAGAAGAAATGTTGTAATAATGTTGCAAGAATCGCATCTTACTTCAATCAATACGAACAAAATCTTGTAGTTCCTGAACCTCTAGCAAGTTTTTTTTTCCAGCCGTGATCTGTGGAACATTATTAATGTCATTATTATTTGTCATATACTGCTGTGGCAGAGCGCTGCCCCGGCTGTTTTCTTGCGTCGGATATTTATTTTGTGTCTTTTAATGCTTCTTCTGTGAGAAAGTGTTCGTCTGAATATGTGTTTGTCCTCCCCTTGGAGCACTTTGATCAAACTCGTGGGTAGAAAGAAAGGATTTCCAACCGTCGTTACTGAAATATTCAACTTGTTTACCACTTCAGAAAGCTAAAGTTTTGGCGGAAGTCGGGAGAAGGTGCTGCGGACGGGAGATCACCAAGAAAACACCTTTTTTCGGTGGAACTGACCAGATTCAAGAATGTCCTTGTTTCCTTTTTTTTGTTTGTTTGTTTGCTTCAAACAGTATTTATAATGCTGCTTTGATGATATCATGATTATTTGATGAAGGAGTATTTTGTAGTCCCTTTTGGAGCTCTAATTCAATGAAATGGAGACAGCATTTAATATCAATGTGAAATATTTATAGTGCGTTTGAGCTTGTTTATACTGAGCGATGGAAGCATCTGCCAAATCTGGGTTTCGAGAAGAAGAAAAAAAAAACAAGATGGTGGAGAAAAAAAAAAGAAAAACACGCCTTGGTTTCTCTCTTGTTTGGCCTAAATTATCCTGCAGACCCAGACAAAGTACGTGTTTGAATCAAGAATAGATTAGACTGAAGCACCGCAGAGATCACTGACCTCACATGTTCTCGAGAGTATCGGCGACCCTCCGCTTGTAATTGAGTCTTCGCCCAGAAAAACATAACCTGAAGTTTGTCGAACCTTGTTTTTTTTTTGTCATCCAAAGGCCTTGGTTATACTCTTTTTTTTTTTAAAGCTCCACAATTTTTTTTTTTTTTGTGGAAGCAATCATTTTTTCCTCTCTACTGACTAATATCTCATTTCGTTTTTTCGAACATATTTCGCCTTGGCAAAGGACTGTGTTACCTGCTGCTATTTGTCTCAGCCCTAAACACCCGTGTGGCTCGTGGCAGTTCAAGAACACACCGTGGCAACTGGTGTTTAAGACTGATCACTTTTTTTATTTCTACTTTTCCTCCGAGCCAAGGTGCAGAGGCATGTAGCCGCGTTGTACTGAAGTCAGTCAGTATTCCATCCGACCGTGTAGGCTGCGTTTGAGTCTAATGTATAGTCCACTATCACCTGCATGGTACCCAAAGTGAGTGTTTTACTGCCTCCACCTTTGTATCTCTTCACTGATGACAGTATTATATTCAAATTTCAGCGTGGGAGAAAATAACCCGATTTTTTTACGGAATTCAGTAGCACAAACTGGGAATCCTTATTTTTTGTGTATAGTACCCTATATAGTCTTTTAGTTATTTTACATATTATCAAGGATGTTTTTCCTGTTTTTCTTCAAGGAAAAAAAAAAAAAGAACTTGAATCTATATGATTTTTTTTTTTTTTTTTCCCACTACTGTGTCGTTTTACTGCACATTTGTCATTCTCGCTACAATTTTCAGTTGTTCGCATCTTAATTGCACAAATCATGACTTTGTGTTTAAATTATCAGATCAGTATAAATGTACAGAATCTTTTTGGGGTTTCCTCCAAAACACTTATCTAACACACTTCAAAAACAACAAATGTGAATAGTATTTTTATAAAGCACTGAAATGGCCGACGTGGTGAATTTGTAAATAAGGAGGCGATGCTTTGAATTTATATGGTCTTCTCTCTCCTACTGCTGTTTTCTCCCGCTTATAACAACTTGTACAAAAAGAGCCGTACATATTTGCTTTATGTAAGTGTACCTTTTGACTAATGGGGATTTGATTCTAAAAGTGCTTGTTGACCCTTTCTCATGTGAAACTCTTGTGAAGCCCTTTTTTTTCCAGAGCTTTGTGGCTGTCCTCACGTAATGTTTCAGTTTAGGTGAACACTGTAAAAGTGGTGACAGTGGGTTATGGGTTATGGGATGTTCAATCCTCCTGGTATCTCTGTTTCGCTCCATGCCTGCCACATTTCATTTGTCACTCAGTAATGAGAACACCCCAGAACAATACTTCTTATTTTCCTCTTTATCTTTCTAATTCTCATAAAACTGAAACCAGTGCTGCCAACCTCGATAAACTGTGTTCCCGTCTCTGCTTACTTTCTTACTGGAAATATTACTGAGCCACGTCTGACCTCCTCCTCCTCTTTTCCTTGAAGGGCAGAGCATAGCCTTCACAGTACATCCTGTTTTTTTGGGTTTTTTCTGTTTTGTTTTTTTTTGTTTTGCATGCTTTTAGAGGGACATAGTAGAGATACTTCCCCCGTGTCCCTTTATCCACGACGGTCTCTGCTGACCGTCTCTCCGAGTTATTTGAAACCATACCCAAAGCTTTATATCATAGAAATACCGTTCCTCATGTTTGTTACATGAATCTGTCAAAAGTATATTTTTAATTTAATATAAATAAAGATTGATTCAGTATATGTTGCGGTGGTTTTGGTGGTGATTTTGTTGTTGTGTCTTGCAGCTAAAAAAAAAAAAAACTCCAGCAACAGTTGAAGCAAAAAGAACAACTTTATTGTTTCGACGCAGTCGGCAGAATAACTGTTGGCAATGTACGTTTTTGCAAATCACACATATGTTACATTTGGATGTTTTTGTTGTTGTTTTTTTCCAAATCTTTATTGACAGTCACTTTTAAGTGCCAAAATGAAACGCTTCACTACGGTTGCAGTTTTGTGAATTCAAACAAAACTAGGAAAAACATTGTGTTTTGGGTTAAAAAAAGAAAAAAAATGGTTATGCAAATTATCAACATAAATGACAAAAATATTGTTCATTGTTCAATTTTTTTTCAAGTTATTGTCTCCTGATGAGAAACTCAGCTCATGTGATCTGAACGTCACCTGTCACTCAAAGCCGCCATGCCTTTAATTATGCATAAATGTAATTTAAATGGGTGAGTTAAAAAAAAAAAATCACCCCCATACAGTTGTCATAAATGGGGACAAGCATGTTTATTTCTGCAGAGACGTTAACGTTAACATGGGGGTCTATGGGGACTGACTTGCTGTTGGAGCCTCAAGTGTCCGTGAGAAGAAATGCAGTTTTTGGCACTTCTGCGTTGGCTTCATTTTCCAGCCTTGAATTTTTGCTGCCTGGCTGAGTTCCGTTGTCTTACAGTAAAGTTGTTCTATATCCTGCAAGTGTTACTGAAGTTTTGACCTCTGTAGACTTCTTTTCCCTTCTGGAGACCCCCACTCTGCAGCTAAAAAAAACAACAACATTTAACGCTCGAGTTTACAAGTTGAGTTGGTGTCGATGGAAACAAGTTTGCAAGAGGAAAGTTGTGGATGTTCTTTAACACACTCGCTGGCGAGAGTAAACAAAAAAAAAAAATCTTTCAGAGAAAATTACTCTCAAAGTAAGGCTGTTTCGGAGAATAATTTTACCTTATGTTTAGAAAATATCTTCTGTTGCTCAAAGGCACCTCAGCGGGGAGCCGTGGAGCCCTAAACCCAGATGCTCGAGATGCCACCCTGCTGCCTGTAAATAGAGCAGAAAATGAAAGCCCGCCGTTCGGTTGCGCTAATGCTCACTCTAACAGCTTTAATAATAAAATTTAGCAGATGGTGTCTTTAATTAAGGCGAGAAGACCAGCGTGCTTATTTTGACCCGACTTCCTTCAGATCAACATTCCAGAAGTTGCACTGGAGGCGAGATTCTGCAGCGCACCACACTTTCATGCTCAAAAGGACTTGCAGATGAAGACCAGCTGCATCAAACGTTCTGCGGTGTTCTCCTAGCCTCCTCCAAAAGTTCGCCTCAAATAGGCTAATGTGTGGACATAACATTCTTGCTCCCGTTTTTCTCTCGCCCCGTACTGCGCTGAATGCGCTGTTTACCCAAGTGCTGCTTATGTAAACTGGCATAGGCAACATCGTTTGCTATGCAGCGCTCCTCCATTGCTGCTGCATTCCCAGGCTTTCATTTCAATCATAAATAATACAAAACTGTCCAATGGCAGAATATGAGCTTTCTGAAGTCGCTGCTATTAATACTAATAAGGCGATGGGGTGCTTTAAGTAAACACTGTTTATGAACAGAAATCCCCCTCCTTTCTTTTCCTCCTCCCCCCCCCCTCTCTTCTTTGTTTCCTGGGAGCACCGAGACTCAATTAGTAAGCACATCGAGCTCCACCATAGACATTTCGAGAGGGGGCTTTTGCTGCAGAGTAACACTATTTGAACTATTTCCAGTTATATTCACATATAGCTACTTATTACAAATCTATATTAGGTCTGCCTGCTTGAATCGCTGTCAAAAAAATTATGCTTCCCATTTTCTAGGTAAAAGGAAATTTAATTGATACTCACTCACTCCCTTCCTCATGTCGAGCTCGCATAATAGACAGATTAACTCCAACATTAAGCACACTTCCCGACAGGACTTTGCACATTATCACCCACACCAGACAGCAAAGGGGGGAGGTCACTGTTAATTTGGCAACTGCTGTATAACCATTAGTCATTGTGTTACAAGTCTCCTTTATAGCCGATCTTCCAGTGAAGCCTGGAGACGAGGTTCTGCTCCGTCCCGGAGGCCTGTAGCAATTATACTTACAGCTGCCCTGTACACCTGTGACAGAGCTCGCTGATGACAGCCCATCGCCGACACACCGCTGCTGTTTAATTGCAGCGTGTCACCTTGACGGTTTTACCCACACACCCTTGCACCAAGGAAGCGAGGGAGAGTGTTTGAAATGGCTCCACAAAGCTTGATGATTCTTTTATATTGTAGCCTCGAGTTTGACCGGTGTGTTTGGAGCTGCTGGGGTTTTTTTTTTTTCTCTCTCTCTCCTCAGGACTCAAAACACACAAGAGCGAACTATAATTCTCCATATAAACTGGCATTTTATGTCTTCAAGGGTGTACTTATTTCATGACGAGAAAGTCCCTGAAAATGAAGAATTACTCCACTTAAACTGTTATTGGAAATAAGAAAAAAATACAGCATCATATCAGTGAGCGTGTATATCTGCAGAATGTGTGTATGCACACGAGAATACAAACATATTTTTAAGGTGAGACGCTACAGGCACTACAGTCAGTTTTGTGATTTTGGGCTATTTTGTTTCCATAACATGAGCAGTGGAAAGAAAACATTCACATTTAGGTGTTTATTTTACGACACTTTGTCTATTTGCATTTGTAGATTTCTCCTAAATTCACCAAAAGTCAGCATTAGATAATACCTCATTTGCATATTTAAACACAAACTAACCTGTAATATAAAATATAATTGTCCTAATGTAAGTAATAAACTGGGGAAGTTGCATGGTGATATCTATTAACATTTTTACCCGGTAGTGTCTTACAAAATATATGGAATTTTACAATCTTTAAAGTTTTCTTTTCAAACTCACAAACTCACAAATCCCCACTTCAGTATTATACATACACCAAACTTTCCAGTTTCATTCATATATTTATGTTTAAGGTTTTTACAGAGGGATTTGTTCATTTATTATTAATAGCCTGATTTATATGACATTTTATTCCTAAAAAACATGGCGAAAATGATGACAGTTGACAGTATTTTCTGATTTATGAAGTGATAAAAAGAGATATCCAAACTTCCGTCTGTACAAACCTTTGACTCTAATATGTCAACAAAATGAAACCTGGCTTCATCCAATGTTCACATTTCTGTTCTGGAAATGTATGCAAATTAACACATATTTAATAAGATAATGCCTCATTTGCATATTTAAACAAACTTAAGCTATGATTGGACAATTGCTGGTCCAGGAAAGGGTCTTACGAAAGGTCAATTATTTTTTAGTTGTCAAGTCAGTAGTTTGTTTTTATATTTTAGTAGCATATCATCTATCAATTGCATAAAAATCCTCTTTGTAAACATCTGAAATGAGCAGGATTCAGGCTGTGACAGCAGTCGTTTATTAATCTGCTGCTTTATTGTACTTCTCTTCATCATGTCATTGCTAATTTGACATCATTACTCGAACATATTATACTGCTCTTTTTTAACTTCAGATGGTATATTTATATTCTAATCACATGGAAAATGCCCCTGGTGTCGCGTAATGTGCAATTAAGTTTGGAATGTGTCCATTATGTTGCTTCCATAATGTGGTTAAAGATATGAAGCATAAATCACACTTATCTCTCACCATGAGGCTATATCTGCCCGATAGCACGCAATTATGTGAGTTATGTTTACTGAGATCCAGAGTTGAGGCAAGAAGAAGGTTTTCCATCTGAAATCAGTAAAACCTATATACACTGTAACCACATTTTTTCCCCCCAAGATCATAGAAAGTCTCCGCAGGGCTGTGAAATAT
Organism: Heterobranchus longifilis; assembly: GCA_028570985.1. Lineage (NCBI taxonomy): Eukaryota > Metazoa > Chordata > Actinopteri > Siluriformes > Clariidae > Heterobranchus > Heterobranchus longifilis. The sequence continues at coordinate 7,796 of JAOVVB010011076.1, read as the reverse complement.
TGACAGCTCATGGTGGTTCTGGATCTTAATCTCTTCCTCCTTTTAACTCCAGACCGGTCAGAGCCATGATCATTATATCAAACATGATTTCTGTGATTGAAGTCAGGATAAATCTGAATGTGGTCTTGTAGTTTGAGCTGGTTATTAATAGAAAGTTGTACACTGTGGTTTATTTCACAGCTGATAAATATTTCAAAGGACTTTAGATAAGAAGCCCTTGTAAATCACTGAATCATTAGTATTCATCAACAATCCTATCAAAACCATGCAGATACAGTGCATGGTCAGTCTGCAAAAAAGTACTTTGGAAATACCCTTGGAAATGCACAGCCCAGTTATCTTTAGATCTACACTCTACGTTATGGGATTCAATTGCAACCTAAACTTAAAGGGGAGATATTCTGCTCATTTTCAGCTCCATGTTGAATTAGGTTTCCACTAGAACATGTTTACATGTTTAAAAACGCATTGTTCTTCTCATACTGTCTGTCTGTATGCACCCTCTGTCTGAAATGCTCAGTTTTAGCGCCTGTCTCTTAAAGCGCCCCTCCCGAAAAAGCCAAGTTTGCTCTGATTGGTCAGCGTTTCCACGTCTTCCACATCTGCATCTCTGCATCTCATTACTGTAATGACTGTAACGGCACTGTAGCAGCACTTTCTGCCTATATAGAGTATAGTTGTGACATCACAACCGTGCAGATGTCCTGATGGCTCGTTTAAAGGCACAGTTTCTGAATACGAGCTGTGTGCTTTTTTTTTTTTTTTACAATATCTGACTTTTAAATGTGAGTGAAAGATGCCCATTTGTAGTGAGAGTACACATTTCTTTTACGCTGTTGCAGATGTCAGATCAGCGTTTTTCTAAACTTGTGAGGTGCACTATCTCCATGCCTGAGGCTCATACAAAAGTCAGGGGGGAGAGACAGACCCGAAGAGACCTTTCTGCAGCCAGCCAATGAAGACAGTCCAGTCTGTAGCTGAGGATTACCATGGAGAGGAAGAGGAGGAGGAGGAGGAGGAAAATGAGACAGGAAGACAACTTCCCGTGAGGGAACTTTTCCTCACAGCATAGTAATCAGGGCAGAGGAGGCGGCTGAGGAGGCAGCAGAGTGAGAAGAGAGAGAGAACAGGCCGAATGGAGGAATATGGAGGTAGAGGTTGGGCACAACAGCCCGAGGCAGCCTGTCGAGGGCAGAGAGCTGCACAAAATCACCTCCGAGACACGAGGAGCAGGAGAGACAGACAGCGGATGGTAGTTGAAGTTATTGACTAAATAACTCGTAACAATATTGCTATATAGAGTTCATGAAATGGATTTTAAAAATGTGCACAAGATATAAATGTGCTTCAGTGTATAATATGTGTCTGCGCTTCATTCTGTACTAGATTACATAAAGCAGGCGTTTGGCAGTAGTCTTATGCTGAGTCACTCCACAAGCTGTTTACTCAGAAGATCTATGAGGCTAATTTCATATGAATGCACATTTAATATGTACTTGGTCTTATTACTGTGTGCCGTATGGTTGCAATACACTTAGTTGCAATACAATAGTTCTGCAAACTAACCAATCACCAGAATAAATGTTGGCATTGTACCTTCCTGCAAACAAGGGATGTGTAACATTTGTAAGTTTTATAAGCCAGAGATATATAACATTTGTACAGTTCGTATAGATATATAACTAGACAATCTGTAAATGTTTTCTTTCCACAGAAAGAAGACTGTTATGGAAGCAAAATAGCCCAAAATCCCCAAATTGACCAGTGCATGAAAAAACAATGTTTTGACCGAAACACGAGATATGACATGTAATTTGTCAGAATGTTAATCCCTGATATAGAATAATTTTTTGTGAATTTTACATCATGCCTTTCAGACTTTTATGATATGAGGGTTACAATATTATTATTTTTATTTTTATTTTTATTTTTATTTTTATTTTTATTTTATTTTTATTTTATTTTTTTATTATTATTATTATTTAATTACTTGCTTTTTAATGGCACAGTATGGAAGCCTGCGGCTGCCAAAAATAAAATAAAATGATGTAATCGCATTGATATTTTGTTTTCCATTTGTGTGCAAATAATTCATGACAAAAGTTTGGGAATATGTCATAATACATAATTACTGCCAAAATAAAAAATAAAAATAATATTAACAAAATTATTTTCAATGCATTAAGATCATAACACTGCCATGATAACGATGCAATTGAAAGTTAAATTGATGTTTTATTTTCAAATTGGCAGATCATGTGCAACCTAGTTGAAAATAACATTTCTAAGTGGATTTTTCTTTATTTTATTTTTTTTATTATGTCCTGTTATTAGCTAATTTCTAATTAGATGTCAAATTCAATTTCAATTTGATTTTAACTATTTAATTTGAACATTGGCAGCCCTGGACTTCCATACTCAGAACATCTCTTATTTCTTTGTCTTGAGTTGCTTCACACACACTGCAGACAACACTTACAGGTTAACATGCACCTGTCCACCTACACACACACACACACACACACACACACACCCTCACAGTTATGCAGCTGCAAGTGTTCTTTTTGTAGCTTAGTGAGGATTTTCAGTGAGAGGTATCTGACTTTTCTCTCTATATTCCTGCAGTGACCCTGAGCAATACACACACACACACACGCACACACACAGCATACACCCACACAACTACACACAAACACACAGACCTGGCCTGAGGACAGAGATGGAGAGCTCTAATTTCCACAGGGCCCGCAAAGTCTCTCCATCCCTCTAAACTCAATCTCCTCTCTTTCTCTCTCACAAAGCTACACACACTCGCAGAATTACCACACATAGGCCTATAGACACACACACATATGCACGCACATTTGCAAACACGCACTCAAGAAAGCATGGATAAAAATGTTCTCGGGAAAGACAAGGAATCTACTTTTCTTAATCCAAAACTGTATTATCCTTTAACTAAATGCACAAATCTGTAGGCCTATTTTACCCCCCCCCCACACACACACACACACACACACACACACACGCCTCCACCACACAATTCCTCAAATCACAATGACACCTTGTGACTCTGTCATACGTGCACAGTCGATTACATTTCAAAGCTCCCAGACAGGGAGGAGAAAGATGAGATTTATGCCGGGTAAATCACGTAATACTCCTTTCTCATGCTCTGCTGGGCTCTAGTGGAGCCTTCAACAAGGGCCTGGAGGTTTGTAAAGCGCTCCATCCATTTGTGCAAGTGTCAACAGTGAAGGATTGACATTGCAAAAGATGGAGAAAATGATAGTTTGACATGTAAGTGTGCACAGATTCAGACAAAACTATCCTGTAACCAAACAGTCCCAGGTTTGATTCTGGCAAACGCACATCCATCAGTCGCTTCCTGTCCTGCTGCTTTTTTAGTGAATGCACCGAACCCCTACCTGCTCACTCCATCATACGTCGCCGTGGATGATAGCATCAGCTAAATCCCCGTCATGTAAAGAGGCCTGGAGACGTCCAGATGGTCCGCAGCAGCTCTCTCATTTGTCAAAGAAAATGATGCTGAACGGTGTCAGAAATTAAGCAAATACAGACAGAAAGCATTTCTTCTCTTTACTTTATGTGAAATGCTGCATGTATGTGAAAACATGATGCTGGCAATGTTTTGTGTTTTTATTGTATACAAAATTACCCTGAAAGAAAAACCCATATAGCTTTTGTTGTACAACTCCACCGTTGGTGATTAGCTTAGCCTAGCATAAAGTCCGTTCTGTTCTGTCAAAAGGCTGAACAAAGATGAACAAAGATATAACATGTTAATTAGTGAGCTTTAGAGATGCTTGTAGGCATATTTTTTTTATAGCTTTGGACAGAGCAGGGCTAGCTATTTCCACCTGTTTCCAGTCTTTGTGCTAAGCTAAGCTAAGCTAAGCTAACCGCCTGGTGGCTCTAGCTTCATATTTAGCCTACAGGAGTGAGAGTGGTATTAGGGCACGGTCACACATGAGCAAAATTAACAGTTGAGGATATTCACATCGCATAGTTCAACTATGGTGAACTTTGACCCGCGAATATCGCCTCAGCATTCGAGCTTGTGTGACCACGGCTTGAATCTTCTCATCTAACACACTGCAAAAAGCAGATAAGCATGTTTCCCAAAATGTTTAACTATTCCATTAACACAAAATATAGCAACATAGGCCTACATTGCATTCGTGTCCAGCTTGTAAAACTGGAAAAAGTGCATCACTGAGCATGTTCAGTGATCAAATATCAAATAAACAAGAATATTTCACAGTGTTTTAAATGTTTTGCATTTTGCATCATTACAAGAGTTTTCAACAAGTCCTATCTTGTTCCTGCCCTCTATAAGGATCGTTTCCTGAATTAGCTCCTCTACCGGTGGCAGGAAATCAACGCGGCTGCAGTTTGATTATGTTTAGGCAACAAAAATACTTTGTTAGGTTTAGAAAAAGATTGTGGTTTGGGTTCAAATCACGACATTTGTTACTTTACGTCCGTACGTAAGTACATGACGTAATTAAGCACACGACGTGACTAATTACTGAGGCCTCTAGAGGGCGCTGCCTAACAATAAATGTAAATATGGGTCATAATAACCTGTTTGTACAAACAGCCTATGCAATCATTTTTCACTTACTTACTTAGTGAAACAGAACATGTGACTGACTTGTCATGTCAGGTGAAATTTTCTAAAGTAGACTTTATCTCCATTTGGCTGAGGCATCTAAGTGCATTTTACACGACGTTAAACAAGCAGCGAATCCCTTTTAAGAAGTGTGAGAAACACCTCCGATGTTCCTGACAGAAACACAAAGAGAAGCCTTCTTTGGTGTCTCGCCTCTTGACTCCCAACACTTTGATGCGGCCGAATGGAGCAAAGGGGGCATCTATCCTCCGCCTACCTGCATCCGCTTTCATCCGGCAGTGATGTTTGCCCGCAGAGGGAGTCCTGCCAGTGTGAGGAAAGACACTGTAAGCAGTAGTTACTTTTAAGTCCTGAAAAGCTGTGTTTTAATTAATGTAACCACTGGGGGCTACGACGGGGCTACCACTGTGATGAATCAAGATGAGCGTGTGCGCGTGTGTCTTTTTTTCTATATGTGGATATACTCTTACAGCATAAAAGCGGCCTGTTCTCCCCTATGTATATGTGTGTGTGTGTGTGTGTGCGTTTGTAAATGTGTCAGTGTGTTTGTCCTACCGGCTCCTGCAGTGACTGAGTGTCTCTAATTGAGTGTGCTGCTCACTCAGACAGGAGGTCTCAGACAGTGTTGACATTCAGGCAGTGGAAGGCCACCATTGGGGATGACAGCTGATCATTCTTCCAGCCAGCACCCTAATTACACGGAGATGGAAAGAGCGAAGGAGAGAGGCATAAACAGCGAGAGAGAGAGAGAGAGAGAGCGAGAGAGGCTTTTTAAACAACAAACAGGTTCCGGTTGCTTCCAATCAAGCCTCCCGTCCTGCTGTTTCGTCCATTCATAATGCGTGGCCCCCCCCGGTGGGTAGAAAAAACAGCCAACACCCCACTGCCTTCCTGCTCTCTGACTGAGCTCCTGTGTCCACACTGCCTCAACTCTCCAACATCTTTCACAGCACTTTCCCAATTATACCAAAGTCGCGAGCTCCTATATGTGTGTGATTTCATTGTCGCCCGAAAGCATCGAGAAACGTCAAGCTCTCTCCTTCTTCCCGTGTCTCTCTGTTACACACACACACACACACGCAGAGACATACAGGCGTGTGCACACACACTCTTTGATGTATGGAGTCAATCAGACTTCATTGGACAGTGTTGTGATAGCCTCAGGATATTAGCAGGCTTGCTCTTTGCTCACCCAGATGATAAACTCCTTTATGTGTCCACAGGCTTTTTGTGGAGCAATAACAGCATCTCTGGCCTTTCTCACCCTTTCGCCATCCATTTCAGTATAACTCAAAATGTGAGCAGTGTAGCAGCTCCGAGCGCCGTGCAAGAATTCTCAAGAGCAAGCACGTGATCTGGTGAGCGACCACGTTTTTTTTTTTAATCAGCATAACCGACCCTACCACACCCTCGTCCTAACACTTCTTTCAGGAGGTGGGGCTAAAGGTTCCAGCTGCTCTGTGGGGGAAGAAATGCAACCACGGCAACTAATGACGTGCGCCCCTCCTGCAGTACTGCGGGTGGGTCCCTTCTCTTCATTTTATTACCCTGATTTTTCAAAAATGTAACAAAAAGCATCCGCACACTCTCAAATCTGTGCAAAAAACACGATTTTTGCACAGATTTGAGATGTGCAGATGCATTTTGTTACATTTTTGATTTTAGCTCCAGCACCTCTTTTGAGCCTGACACTGGGTGAGCGCTGTTTTTCTCTTGAATTACCCTGATGTTTAAAAGTCATTATGTATAAATGTGAAAGAAAGTCAATAATAGAGCCATATTTTCCATTGCTGAACTACTCTGGCCTGCCAAACAGCCGATTGTTCCAACTCTCTTAATACGACTCACAGGAGCGTTTCCTAAATTAGCGCCCCCACCGGTGGCAGGAGACTCCTCAGACCTAAACATAACAGTCACAGTTTTAAAAATGTGGTTATGGTTGTGAAATAGTGGACGTTTGGTTAGGCTTAGGCACCAAAAGTACTTGGTTAGGTTTAGGAAAATATCGTGGTTTGGGTTCAAATTAGTGCATTTGTTATTTTCACTTCTGTACTGAAGTACGCATGTGATGCCACACAGACCTGACAACAGTGCTGCTGCCATTTTTGGCAGTTATTTTGAATTTAGGAGGTGGTCTATGCCATCCTAACTTAGGAAAATCCCTATGGTTCCATAACAGCTTAATTCACATCCTAAGATAAGATTTTGTATGTAGTTAGGAAAACATGTTTCTGTAAAACTAAAAAATCCTGAATGCCATCCTAAACTGAGAAAAGATTTCAGACTTTGGAAGGAAGTTTCTGTACTAATAAAAATGGAGATCCCTGGAGAGGTTTAAAAAGCTGTTATTGTTAGTATTTTATCTAAAAAGTCAGACAGACCAACAAAAAGTTCACTTTTCTTGATCTTCTCTACATGGCGGCATAGATCACACATCTGTTGCACATGCCCACACACACACACACACACACACACACACACACACACACACACACGGTGTGCACGTCTGCGGCACTTGAGATTCATGAGCATTTAATGAGTGTCCCGTGGGTGGCGGTGTCTCTGACCTTGCACACACCCCTCTCTTATTGTCACACACCACACAGGAAGCTGCTGACTGTAGCATGACAGGGAGGTGACAACTCTGTTTAGTGTGTGTGTGTGTGTGTGTGTGTGTGCCTGATCACACATCTCTATTTAAGAAATATGAGTATGTGAGTACAATACACACACACACACACATTTTGAGTATATGCACATATGTCTGTGATGGAGTGGGTATTTTCTGAAATGTCAGCGGAAGTGTGTGTGTGTGTCTGTATGTGTGTGTTTATCTGTGTATGTGCGAGCATGTGGGTGTTCAACATGGTTGTCAAGTGCTTGAGCGGGCCAATCTCTCATCTGCCATCCGCTCAGATCAACTGACACGCAGCCAAACCAAACAGACATAAAGACAGAGCGGAAGGCATCACTATGCAGCTCAACAGTGCAGTTTGTCCTGACCCTGTCTGGGGCCCTCTCCTCTCCGCTGATTCTAATGAGCTCCCCCGGGATTAGACTTAGGCGCCCAGCGTCCCAATGAGGCGCAGGAGGGGGTTCGGTACAGGGAGGGATGTGTGTGTGTGTGTGTGTGTTGGGG
>JAOVVB010011036.1:0-16731 GCA_028570985.1 Heterobranchus longifilis | reverse complement strand
CACGAGAACAGAGAGGCTAAAATGGACACTGCATGGGAGTGTGCCTGTAATTGACCTGTTTGCCTTTGTGTTTTCTCTGCAGATTTGAAAAGTACAATAAAGATGGGGAGACTCTCTACGCAACTGTTGGCTACATGACAGTTTATAATTACTACGTGTACCCAGACAAAACCCGACCACGTGTAAGGTAATTGCTGGGGCAGCACGTGCCTTCCCATTCTTTTGTATGAAAAAAGGAGTGGGAAAATTATACATTTCTTTATCCTCTTCCCAAAGAGCCCAAATTACTGGCTTATATAGCCAACCATTCAACCGGATTTTGTTTCATTACCAAACCAGGGTGATTTGTATCTGAAAACAACTTTATAGATCAGCTTTTTGATGTGATTTGATTTGTTGCATTGATGGATCAGGATAACAATCTATTATTTCCCGCTTTGAATCAAAGAACGTCTGCTCCTGCTTCAGCATTCCCACATTTGTTTTGCGACTAATTTTGAAGAAAACCTGTTTCCTCATTGGCTCTGTGTTTGCGTCTGCCCTTTAACTAAACAGCCAAATGTTGATCCTGCCTCCGTTCCAAGGAGAAGGTCATGGAGCTCAGCTTCTGGAGGCAGTGCACAGATTTTACTGCAGTCTGCCCAAAGTGCAAGACATCACAGGTGAGCATCTGATTTTTTTTTTTTTTCTGTGTTGAAGAAGGTGTGGATAAACGTTTAATCTGAGATCCTTATGTCTCCCACAAACAGTTTAAATGATTTTCCTCTGCAGTTGGTGGATCCAGGGGTTGAGTTAATTTGGAGGGCTGGCATGTAAACCAGAATGTGCCGAGGCTCTATTGAAACTAGTTGGAATCGAAATAGTTTCTTTGCATGGAGACAGAGGATGAATACTAAAGAGGCATCCTTTGAGAGAGGAATCCTTTTCATGAAAGAATTTAACATTTAGCAGTTGAATAGGCAGAACGTTCCTGCTAACAGTTCGTCTGGCCTCGAGTGATATTTCGTCTTTTTTTGTTTGTAAGTAGCTTCTTGAAAAAGATTTGAAATATGCCACTTTTTGCCTTTTTTTTTTGTAGACTGTCCCTGCTCCTCCAGCACAAACATTTACAGTATATACACTTACCTAGGGATGTTAATTTAGATGGGTTTTTTTTTTCTGACCGATAGCTCGTTAACCAATCATTGTCTTCCAGTGGTTGCTTGTGTGTAAGCGAGTAGAAAAATGGCGGAGTGTTTTCATTTTTGGAGGCTGGGAAGCACGCCCCTCTCCTACGTGAAGGCCGGGTGGAGACCGGCATACAAAAAATGCGGAAGTAGAATCTGTAGTTCAAACAAACAGCCTGAGAGAAAACCGCTGGATGATGTGTTTTGCGTTAAGACTAGGACTTTGCGCGTCCATGAGACAGCTGCGGTCTTATACCGGACGCACAGCCGCCATGTTGCGTGCATTGTTGTGGACACATGCAGCCACGTCCCCGCTTCTCCACCGCTAGTTTCACTGCGAGGTTGTCAGCTGTGTGTCTGCCTGGCATAACGTTACTCTGTGTTAGTAGGATGGCCAGTTTAACCTCCATCAATAAAGTAGCATGTGTCACGTAACTCCAGCAGTCAGTGGTGAGAGCCACAAACTCAGCAGAAAAAGAGCTGAATTTAAGCACTCCAATAAGCTACTCCAATTAAAAGCATGTGTGGTTGCATGTGTTGTAATTAATCTTTTTATAATGTTTATTTTATTTAAGAAGGGGTCAGTGCACGTTAATGAGCATGAGCACTCGAGTCCCAGTGTGTAAATTTGCCAGATTTAATATAATATGTTTTAACTGTGCAACTGATGGTATTAATTAGTCAAAATTCTTATTGTTGGTTAAGTGGTTAATTATTAACCTCCCTACACTGACCACAATGTGAAGTGTTAAACTGAGCTGTGTGTGTCTCATTGTGATTGTGTGCTGTTTGTTATCAGCTGAAGATCCGTCTGAGAGCTACGTGAAGCTGAGAGACTACGTGCTGGTCAAGCTTTGTCAAGGCCTGCCGTCCTTCGCCGCGGACAAGCTGCACCTGGGCTTCTCAGCCGACATGACCAAAGAGGCGCAGGACAAGTTGAAAATTAACAAGGTGCTGTATGAGATTATTTCTTTCTGTCTTCAATTAATAGTTTTGTCTCTAAAATGTAAAATAAAATAGTAGAAAAAGCCTATCACATTTTTGTAGAACCCCAGGGTGACGTCTTTTTATATTTCGTGTTTTGTCCGGGCAACAGTCCAAAACCCCAAAATATTCATTCTACAGTGATTATAAAACAGAGAAAAGCAGCATATCATTAATGTGTATTATCCCTTTTCTCCACAGTGCAAAACGTTCAGTATTCCCATGTTAGCAACCCAGTTTGCTACTTTGCCCTAAATGCTTGATTCGATGTTGGTTCATGTAGCTGGTTATCATAGTGTGGAATCTGTGACGTAAATGGACTACACTGTGGTTTTTCTCAAGAAAACTCTGCTCTTCTTGGAAGTGAGGCCTGATTTATCACAAACCCTGAATAGCTTACTGTATGACTTCCTGTAGCCATTGTGCTGGAAAGTGTGTCAGGCTCCCGATGGGACACACTGGTGTTTTTACATTTAAAGGGGACATGTTATGAAAAACTCACTTTTTTTCAGTGCTTGTGCCTACCAACCCACACACTGTGGAATAAGACACAGTCAGTTTTCTGTGAGCTACCTGGATCAGAAAACATAGGATTCAACAAGCCATTCAGATTTGGCTTCCCTTCCGATGTCACATGCAGCTCATTAGAATATACCACCTCCATGGATGTATTATAAAACCTGGATACAAGATCCCAAAACGGTGCCTATTCAGTTCAATGAGAACTGATCGCCTGGCGCATATGCTAAAAAAGTTTCCAGACTTCCGGGTTTACTTCCACGTTATGCAGCCCACTGAATGCGCAGTAGCGTTCCTCCCGTCGGCCCCCGCCGCGAGTTCCCGCTACTTTACAATGGGATGACGTCACAGGCTTTTAAAATCGCTTTTCTCAGCTCGAGGAAGGTTTTTACAAATATAAAAAGCCCATGGATTTAAAATTCAGAATAAAAAGCGTCATAATGTGAACAGTTTTACAGGCATTTCTTTTACAATGGTGGCCTATGGAGAAAAGGCTTTCTGGGCTGCAGGGGTATTTTTCATTGCAGTACCCCACTGGAAAACATTTTCTTCAAAGCTGAGCGCCGTATCCAGGTTTTATAATAACATCTCCACTCGCAGCTTGAGAACTACCTTTCCAAAGGTGCTCCATATTTTTCTCGCAAGCCAATCAGAGCCGACTGGGCTTTTTCAGGAGGGGGGGCTTAAAGAGACAGGTGCTAAAACAGTTTCAGACAGACAATATGAGAAAAAAAATTTGTTTTTTGAACATTATGAACCTGAAAATGAGCATATGTCCCCTTTAAGAATAGTTGAGTAAAACATTTTAATGGAGCTTTTTCTTTTTCTACAGAAACATGCGAGGCGAGTGTATGAAATCCTGCGTCTGAGAGCGACAGACATGAGTGATGAAGAAAAAGCACGAGAGTACCGTCTGGAAGTGAAGAAGAGGTTATTTGGACCGTACAGGGTGAGGCTTTAATCGTCAGTGATTTACATGCCAGTGTGGAAAGGCATGCAGAATGACTTTCTGATTAAGTGATTTTCTGATTTATTCAGAAATAAATCTGAATGTCAACTCTGCTGCTATCAAACAAGAATCCAGTGTGCAGTCTTCTACCTTTTGTTAGCATAACATTACAGCCGTTCTGTGTAGGAAGCAAAGTGGCCCGTGTGTGGCATACACTTGATCGGCTTACAGCTCCGTATTGTCACTGTTTATTATGTTACCTTTTAAAACAGCAGAAGAATTGATCTTCAGTCACGTTAAAATTGATAGATTACTAGTGCCGTATTGTTACCGCCACAATAGGGCGCACCAGGCGTCTGCGGTTTTGCTGCTGCTGGAGCGTTTTTCTTTTCAGGCACATGTCATTAGTCAGGATTTGCATTTCTTTGGGAGAAATAATTTTCATGAAAGTGTGTTTGAAGCACTTTGTCAAAAAAGCTGCCTCTATTCAGAGATCTGTAGCAGCGCTTTTCGAACTTTATCAGGAAAACAGTGAAAATCACTTTTGTTATTTTTCTCATGTTCTTCTGGGCGAGTTTTATTTGAGTTTCAGAGATTCAGTGTAACCGACTTAAGCCCGGTGCACAGAATATCATAAGCTACTCTCATTCTGTTTCACTAGACTTGACATTGGGAAATACAGAGTAGATGTGTGTGCACCAACATATAACACCCGACATCCTGTTTGCTTGTGACATTTTATGTTTGAGCTGCTCACTGAGACTTTGCATACCAGCCATTAGAGAATTTGCTGTCAGCGGGGTAACCACATGTCTCAAAGAAAATGCAGAGTCTGACGTGGAAATGACCTATGTGGTGCAGCGGGAAGTAGGAGTTCCTTGGGAGAGTGGCAAGGAAAGATCTGGTGGCCAGATGCAGAGCGTTTTTTCCTTCCCCGAGGAGATTTAGCATGTAGTTAGTTGAATGGCAGAAGCCGCTGCTCTGTGAATGTGAGGGGGATTATACATTTCTGCTCTTAGCCCCAATTCCCCAGTGACCACGTCTGCATGCATGTGCGTGCAGGATTTTTCAAGCAGCAGATTGCACTCAACTGAGTGAATGTGTACTTTGTCCGTCCATGTCCAGAACTTTTCAGCATTCTGACTTCACTGCAACCGTTTATACCGCTGTCTAATAAGGCATACATTATAAAGGGTATATAAACTGTAACTAATGCATTCATTGATTGTTAATAAATAAGTTATTAATGCTTTAAAGATCAGTAATAAGCCATGAATAACATTTAGTTTGCCTGGTCTATATTCTTAAAGGGATACTTTGCCAATAATCATCTGGCTCTGACATGCAACGCCTCCTAATTTTTCCAGAAAAGATTTTTGTGATGTTTTGAGGAAAAAAAGACGTAATGTTTTGAGAAAAAAATACTCTGCACTTTAATCTGCCTTGTGATCTGAGATCTGATGCAGATTATCTCAAAATGTCATTAATTGGCCTGATTAATCAGTCGGCCGAGTCCAGTGTAATCCCAATGTATCTGAAAGACTCCACTACCTCTACCATCTCTCTTTTTTGATGGTGAGACCAGAGGGGTGTACCAGTGTTTTGGGGGATTTACTCAAACATACTGGTTGTTTACTGTCCAGCCAAATAAAATCTAAAAGCACAAGTTAGGGATCAGATTAAAAATCCATTGGGAAGGATGATTATTCACACCATGAGTTCTATGAACATGGTACAATATACATCAGTCTCAGTTCTGACATCTTATCCACATCTCTCTGATTAGTTGTAGCTTATAAATCCTTCATAACAGGAAACGGAAACAGAAAGTGGTGCCTAAATGCTGATGAATTACAGTTTATGTGCCTTTTTGGAGGAAGTGACCGAACTCATTTTAACACCTCACCTGTGTGTGTGTTTGTGCTGTTAACGTTGTGCAGAAGAATCAGAGGGAGCTGGCGAAGATGAGGAAGTGCCTGCGGCCGGAGGAGCTGGTGTCCCACATGGATCAGATGGACACTCAAACGCAGCACGAGGAGCTGGAGAAGAGTTATCAGGTTGTTGTGGAAGACTACAGGAGAATCATCGAGAGGATTGCGACGCAGGCCTGATCAGACTCTTGAGATGCTGCCGGCCTGGAGCCCACCCCTCTCAAACATACAGGTGGTCTGCCCCGTCTGTACAAAGCCCACACCACCACAGACTTTAGCTGCAACCTCTCCTGATGTAACAAAATCACCGTTTTAATTAAAGAGTGTTACAGATTTATTGTGGCTGATCAGTGGATAGATTGCAGTGGAGAAGACCTGTGTGTTTCCCAGCTCATGTTGATACAGTAGAGGAGAATGGTGCAGCTGGAGGGTTGAGACTTCCTGTTTGTCCTCTGAGTTTAATCACATTGTGTGAGATTAACTGGTAATATTTCACAGGTGATGGGAAGTCCACCACCCTGCAGAGAAACCCTGCTTCTTCTCCATCGTAGACATTTTTTAAGATCTTTTGTCAAAACAATTCCCAATGTGTGTGTTTTGAAGCACTTCATACTGAAAATAAAAAAAAATGTTTTGTATATTGCTCAAATAGTGTGATTCTTGTTGTTGACGAAATTAAGAAAAAATAACAATTCAGTATCTTTTTTTTGTATTAGGTTTTTATTTGAACATTTTGACACTGCACAACATTAAAAAATACAAACGTGCATTTAATTTGGACACAAAGGAACAAGCAAAGAATGACAACAGAAAAAAGTTAATATCAATAAACTACTATGAGCATTATTGCAAATTTTACCTTCACACCAGGTTCACAATGAAGGGTTTAATTTGCAATAATGACCTGCTCGCTTTACATTATCCTGCTTATTATTACATGACTACTTACTAAAGAAATTATTGATTTAATTATTCCACAAAGCCTTGTAATAAGTAAAAACAAAAGGCAGTCAATTAGAACAACCCTGGCACCTGGATGTATACTGCAAACTAATACACCATACCTTTAGTTGCACACTTAAAGAGTACTCCACCTCTAACATATTTTGGACTCATGATGGACAGATAAAACCAAGATTAAGAGTCTACAGCTAAATGCTCAGAGTAGCCTAATTTGCTCACAATGATAATGCTGGCATGTTGATGTTTAGCAGACAATAGTATAGTTTATATTTTGCTAATTAGCACAAAACACAAAGTTGAGGCTGATGTGTTTTGTCATAAACCAAAGTATTAGACAGTATAGGATGATGCCTCTCAGGGCATAGGTCGTATGGGCGGTTGCCTAGGGCACCACCATGTGGAGGGGGCACCGAGCCACCAAGAAAGAAAAATGAAGCAGAAAAAATCCAGATATTAACTTTAAAAAAAAAAAAAAAATACAGTTATGGGCGCCCCCTAATCTGGTATTTTTTCATGTTTTAAGAAAAATATGTTTTTTGGTTTTGCCAAGTCTGTTTTGTGGTGTGGTGTGAGCCCGTGTGGCGTGAGCCCGTGTGGCGCACCCACAGTGCTGCTGATCCACTAAGCACCGGCACAACACTTTGAGCTATCAGCAGCAGCAGCTGCATGGTCATGTCTAGATGGTAACACAAGATTTGCTTAAGTTTCGCAAGATGGTTAGGTCGTTGGAAACAAGTTTCGGGAGAGTTTTCGCAAGTTTTTGTAAATACGGTTACCATCTAGACGTGAGCCAGTCGCATCCAGAGGTGTAGAAAAAGACTGACGTGTGGGATGAACGGGGGCGTCCTGAACAGATTTCACCTAGGGCTCCAAAAATCCTAGGGCCGGTCCTGATGGCGCTAGATAAAAGGTCAGGGAGATCACATTTTTAACAATTCATCCCCTGGGAACCAAGAATGTCGGTACCAAATAACATCCATCCAAGTAGTTATAATATTTCAATAAAAAACAAAAACAACCTCATGATGAGAGGAAATGTCAGGGGATCAGCAAAGTCATTACGATTCATCCTGAGGGGAACATGACTGTCTACAAAAGTGTCAACCTGGTGGTGGCACCAGAGGAAAACTCAGAGGATCACCAAAGTTACTACAATACATAATTTGGGAACCATGAATATCTGTTCAAAACTGTGGTGCCATTCCATCAAGTAGATGCTGAATTATTTAACAGAATAAGTGGAACTTTGACCTGCTAATGGCATTAGAGGAAAAGTTGGAGACCACCAAAGTCCAGGAACCATGAATATTTGTACAAAATTTCATGTCAATCTATTAAACAGTCGTTGAGACATTTCAGTCTGGACCAAAGTGATAAAAATGATAAAAATGGATGCAGCAGAACCAGAGATTGTCTTTTTTATTCCATGATTTTTCTTCCCCATGGTCAAAACCTGGCGCCTACATTACCCACAATGCAACTCCGCCGCCAACAGGTCGGCGCGGGAGATTCGGTTTATTACGCTAGTAGCGGCTAATGTAGCCTCAAACAGAGATGAGGAGCAGACTGCAGAGGTCTGGTAAGCTCACTTCTTTCTGACTGAAACTGATGTATTAATTCATTTTCAAACGTGTAATCTTCACGCATCTCCTTCTGGAGTCACTAACGTCTTTGTACAACTTTTGTCACATAACATTAGCTTACTATTAGCCTACTATACAGTAGTTGTGTAAAATGAACCTGGCTGCTGAGTAAAACCTGTTATTGCCAGCCCAAACTCTACTTTAGTTTACTTAGTAGTACTTTAGGGATTCTAGTAGAGGTTGTTGTAGCCATAGATATATAGTAAAATTAGCCCCTTCAAGTTTTTTCAGCACATCTTTCCAAAATGGTGGTACCAAGGGACAACCAGCCAACATGTTCATGTTACATTTCTAGCAGTTAGCATTTAGCATTTTAGCAGCTAGCATTTTAAACAGTCTGAGGGGTGTCAAGTTAGTAGGCCTATCTATGTACAATTTCAGAATGGATGAATCCATAGTAGCCCAGCCAACATTTGAGATCACATCATGCCATAGCTTTTATTTAATATCACTCTCTCTCTAGGTCTCTTATTATCCTAATTGCCATATTAATCTCAGGCTTTTGCACAACCTAGTGTGAGTATTAAACAATTTATTTGATACGGATGCAGAATGCAATAAACTATAGGGGAATTGTATTTAATCCCTGCTCTACACTGTTAAACCCAATGACAGACCACAATGGGCTCCTTAGTTTTAAATATTTCCAAATGTCCCCACGCTCAGTAGGGGCCCCTAAATCAGACCCGTCTCAACTGAGCTATCTGGTGTCAAGAAATGTAACAGCCACCTCCCTCATTGTTAAAACTATAAACCAGCACAAAAATGCCAATTACCAAACCACCATATGCTGAACAGACACATTAGAAACACTAACAAAAAGTAACATTTGCATTTTGCATTTGCAGCAACCTTAACAAACTACTCAGTCCAGCACTAGGCATGATGGGAAATGTGGGCCATCACTACAATATTTTAGCGCAAAGCTTCATTTTGATCCGTGTTTTTTTAATCTTGCTCGGTGGAAAAATGGAGAGAAAGTACGAATCAGGTGCATTAAAATGCAATGAGCGAGAGATTAAGAAAAGTTTAATTGCATCCTCTTCGCTCCTCTTACATCTTCTTCTTCAGATTATTTTGTTGTATGGAGCATGGTGGAATACACAAATGGGCAACACTAAACTACAGCAAGCTGAGCACGGACAACCAGTGGTGAGTGAAACATCCATGATTAGTCTTCATTAACTTCAATGTTGTTTATGAAGAAATCAGTCAGAATGTTAGATTAATCTGTTGTTAAACTCTGTTTACTGCATCTCGCCATCTCTCTGTGTCGCTGTGGTATTGTAGACGGTCTATATTTGAATAGGCCTTGTCGTGTAGACGGCTGTGTCTATTTTATGTTATGCGTGTGTGCGTGCGTGAACGTGTGGATGTTAATGGTCAATCTTGGCTGTAGAAACTAAAAAGTTCAGCACTTGAATATCACCTAAATGAGGCCTAGTATATATCAAGGAGACATAGCCTATAGATATTCATATATGAAAGTGCATAATGTGCTATAGATCCCAGCTGGCCTGATTAATGCATTTTCCAGTATGTGTTTAATACATTTGAGCCATTTTAGGGATGTAATTTTGTCCAGGCACCCTCTCACGGCTAATGCAACTTCTGATTGCCGCTGATGTTGAGTGTTACACTAATGAGTATTATGGTTTTCAATTGAAAACCTTTGTGCCACTGTATTGCCCCCCGCTTGTGCAGATCACTGTGATGAATACCCATCATACTTTATGATACTTTAGCACATTGTCACTAAATGAAGGCTGCCGGGTCAATTTTCAATTTTTTCTCCCTCTTCACATGAAACAAGACAAAACCTTGGAACCCTTCACATCTCTAATTCAGATTGATTGAATCCACTCGTGGCCACAAGGGGCCTCATCTCACTGTAGTTCCCTCTGCTTTTTCTGCTGTGAGTGCATATTTCACATATTGCACTGCACAAGCTCCGCCGACTGACCTGCTAGTGGGAAGTGGCGTTATTGTTTAGTAGGCACATGTGCTGTCTCATTAATTCCACCTGCAGTACACGACTGTTTAGTAGAGCCATCGTCAGGTTTTTATGCAGGATGTCGATGCACCTATCTGGTGCAGTCGGAGAACAAACTGGTGTGGATGTGGATCGTTTGGACGATCTGCAGGCCTCGGTGCAGTTGTCAGAAGGTTGTGAAACCCCTTTTGCTCTTATTCAGACCACACAGTTGAGTTTACAGAAGCCTAATTATCCACACACTAAGTCTATCCTGGGCCCTCATGTCCCAGTGCACCTGTCTGCAAATACTCAGAAGTATAAAGGACATTGGTTTATTTAAAAGAAAAGCTCGGGAAATACGCACACTCGCTTTCTTGCTGCAGAGTTAGACTAGCGGAGACCCGGAGACCTTCAGAATAAACTGTAATTGCAAGATCTTACCTGAAACATCTTGTTACCATGCCTGATTTATTTCTTAATTTACAAGCAGAACCCTTTGGTTCAGTATGACATATGCACTTCTGATTAGAAGTGTAGAATTTTAACTAATCAAATCGACTACAAATCAATTGTAATTTGCAGCTATTTAGATAATAAAAAAATGGTAACATGCTATACTTCCAGGCAGCTTCTCAAATGTGAATATTTGCTGCTTTTCTTTGTCATTGCATTGCAGTAAATTGAATATCTTTGGGCTTTGTACTGTTGGTC
This sequence comes from Heterobranchus longifilis, assembly GCA_028570985.1. Classification (NCBI taxonomy): domain Eukaryota; kingdom Metazoa; phylum Chordata; class Actinopteri; order Siluriformes; family Clariidae; genus Heterobranchus; species Heterobranchus longifilis. The sequence goes on along the minus strand of JAOVVB010011036.1, from coordinate 5,890 downwards.
GGACCAATAGTTGATTGGCAGATTAATTAACAATTAAATGAATTGTTCTTCTGATATAATGCACATCACAAGTGGTGATTTTATTTCTCTCTTTCCTTTATTTTCAGTCCAAACTGAATCCCATGAAAAGGCACAGATCATTAAGCTGTTGCATTACCTGTCTTGATCATGATGAAGTACGGTTCTGTGTTAAGATCAGTCTTTTCTAGTGTTTAAGATGTCATAGAAGTGTCAGCTTTTTCTAAAAAACAAAGCTCCATCCAGACTGAAAAGTGCAATATTCAACACATCTATTTCAGCTTATTTCCCCTCAGCCATTCAGGTGCAATCTAAAGAAGGCAGTGCACTTTCTTCTGGAGTCGAGGCTATTACAGTGGATCCAGCAGTGGGCCCTCAGTCGCTGCGCTTTTTGTAAGGGGGACACAGTCCGTCTATTATGTTGTGTCAGAGTGCGGAGATGTGGGAGGTTGATTTATGTCTGAAACTGTCATGGGTTTCAATCTACCCTCTCTCACTTTTATTATTCCACAAGGGGAAAAAAAGGGGAGGAACATCCATTAATGCTCGCTTTTCCCTATCATGTTTGAGCGAGTTTAATCATGCAAATAATTCTCTGCAACTTACATTAAAGCAGGCAGAAAGGCTTAATGCCATTATTCTGTGAAATGACAACAACAGTATCAAGCTTGACTTGAATATTTGGTTTCACCTGTTGGCGTTTCTGCTACTGTTACCTTATGGCGCCTCCACATCACTCCGCTGAGACAGACAGTGAGGGAGTTTTGGACCGGAGCCCAGCTGTGAGGGACCCGCTGAATATGATACCTGTGTGGAGGAGCTCCAGCGTCTTAGCCCCCAGGTTCCCAGGAGAGAGCCGGGCAGGAAAGTTGGAGTCCCCCTCCACCCACTCCCCCTACCCTCCCACCATCACTGCTTTTCTTATCGTGTTCGCATTTCTTTTGTGCTCCTTGGTTACCCACATACCCCGAGGCTACTGAGCCCCCTCTTCACCGTCAGTGAACCTGGCCGGTCCCTTTTCTCTGCTAAATGAGTCCTCTTTAAGATAATGTTTGATGCGCTGACAGCCAGAACCAAAACAGTGTAAAAGAAACCGAGTTTGACATCTTTTAATTGTGCGTTCGAGAGCAGAGATTGTGGTTTCTTGGACTGCTTTCAGATCTTGCTGCTGATATGGTAATTTGCTCAAGTGAAGGATGTGATGAAAGTGGTGGTGTTGATAGTTTAGTAGTAGAAGTCCCCGGAGTCCAGTCTGCTGGTTCCCCCTCTCCATAAACACGACATGATTCCTCTGGCAGCACATATTTACACAGTGTTTGTTTCAGTAAATCATCTTAGGTGTTAACAAATCTTAAAAAAAAAAAACAGCAACATTTTGGGTTTACAGGGTTCCCACAGGTCCTTGAAAACCTTGAAAGTTTGTGAATTTGAGGGGGGGGAAATGAAGGCCTTGAATGTTTTTGAAAATAGACATAAATAGACATGGGTTATTGAAAATGCTTGAATTTATATATTTTGTGCAAGAAAATAAATTTAAGTTTATTTTTTTAATTTTTTAATTTTTTATCTTAACATTAGTAAATAGGCTACGTCGTTCTGATGTCTGCATGTGTCTCCTGCTGCAGCCTGGTCTAAAAAATTACATGGCCATACTACTACTCACCCAAATATATTTTCTTGTTGTTTTTGACATATTACAAAAACTAGGGGTGCACCGATTGTGAAATTCTGGGCAGATATCACCCTCTTTCACATGAAAAATATTTTTTGGGAAAAAGCATTTTTAACCTTTTAACACAATATTTAGCCAGCGGAAAAACTGATGCAGCACAACAGATAAATATCGGCCACTGCCATCAGTGAATGTCATCTTATTTGCCGATATGCTGATTTCAGCCAACAAGGCGAAAATCGGCGGATACCGATGTTCGGCCGATATATCGGTGCATCTATTTTCACGTAATTGAGAATGCAGTTTAGTTGTACGGGAATGTAATTTTGTAGGAGACGGTGTTGATCACAGTTCATTGTCCCGTCATTGTTTTACGTTCCAGCATGGTAATTCTCATTAAAATTCTCTGAGTTGTACCAGTAATGAACCCTGGTCCTGCAATTTGAGAGAATTGGGCCTGGAAAGTCCTTGAATTTGATGTTAAAGAAGGTGTGGGAACCCTAGGTTTATTTTTTAACAAAATGTTTTTACATTTTTAATCTCCTGCAATAAACAGACACAATTGTTCATCATAATTTTTTAGAATAAATGCCAGATGTGCACGAAATGAAGTCCTGAACGTGCCAGTGTTTTGTTTTTTTTCAATATTCACAGTAATTGATTTCCATCTGAGTACAACCAGAGCTTGTGGTTGTGATTGCATCTGTCGGCTGAATGATTTGGGATCATGGTGCACTTCAAATCGAGCGTGTATTAAGCCAGATTTCTATTCAGATGACATAAAAATAGATCAGTTAGAGCACATAAAGCACTGGATTTTGTTATCGTGATTGACAGTGAGCGAACAGCCGCGTGACAAGACTTGTTATTTTTGTCACAAGTGATGCGTGTTTGCAGAAATAATCCTGTCCTTCATTAGAGCCCGATAAAGATGATGTATTGAAAACCTTTTTAACTTCCCCTCTTTCTTTCTGTTGTAGCTTTTTTTTTTAATTGACTTCAACAAATGCAAATGGCCCTGTGAGTTTTGAGTCTACATATAATCGTCAATGACTGGAACCTGCTGTGGCATTTGGTTTTCATTTACTCCGTGTGCAGTACTAAAACATGACATAACAACATCTACCAGGAAGTTTGTTGAAAATCCATGGAGGACTCATTTTCAATGTGCGCTTTAAAAGAAAATGAGTTGTTATTATTAGTCGGAAGAACGGGAAACATTCATGTGTCAATGTGCTGCACTGCACAGCATGGAGGATTTATTTGTGAAGTTATTTCTGTAAAAAAAAAACCCAGAAAACATTAAGAGTGGGCTTTTTGTTTTGATCTGCACATGAATGGCCTCCACATAGCTGTTATTTCTCAACACTGACTTTTCTTGTACTGCACGACCTGCCTGCGTATTAATCTCTTAAATGAGCCGTGCTGTGTGGAGTTGGATGAACATGTGCTTTCTGAGATGTAGTTTTCTAATTAAAACTGTCCCATTAGGCGGTAATTGGTGCTATCTGAGGCTGGGACGGAGCCGCATGGGAGGGGAGCGAGAAGTCAGACCGAGATGGTATCGGGGCCGAGGAGACAGGAAGCCTCTGTGTAATCTTGTCAGGTTGGAGATCGAGGCTGCGATCAGGCCGACTGGACTGAAATGTACTTGTCTGCTGCTGCTCTGTGAACTCTTATCTTTGTTGTTTTCACAGGAGCCTGGATTTCACCTGAGTGTTTACATGTTGGAATATTTTCAACTTTGTGTATAAGGAGAGCAGAGTGGTATGGTTTTGATCAATGTGTACAATGAGTATAGGGGGGGGTGGTAAAATAACACCAGTATAGAAGCTAAACATGTGAAGACAGGTTGTTTCTCTTCTGCGTTTATGGGAACCAAAGTCCAGTCAGATTATGTGAAGTTTTAAACTTTCCTCTTCATATGTGATGATCTCAGTTTCAGCTTCTGCGCCAGGATCACAAGAAGTGATTAATTATATTATTTGTCTGCAGGGCAGTCAGGGAGCATTATCCATTTCATACTGAACTAGAGTCCGACTGATATGGGATTCTTGAGACCGATACCGATTTTTTTTTAGGTGAAAAATTCACAGATTACTGATATGGTGGCTGATATAGTGAATTTTTGAGTTGGAATGAAATCAGACCATTTCTATGTGGATTTTGCAGCGATATTATCATGCAGAGGTACTTAGAAGTTAGCTGCTTTCTTTAACCAGTTGTTCTCAAACGTTTTCACGTCAAGGACCCCTAAACTGACACAAATTAGAACACAGACCCCCATTTAATTTGGTCTTGTCCTAGGGCAGGGATACTCAACTTGCATTGTCCGAGAGCCACTTTTGCAAAAATGACAGGAGGCCAGGGGCCAGTTCATAAACAAATATTCAGAGTTGTAATCTTGTCTTTTCTTTCAGTGCTACCAGGTGGGAACGCTGCACTGTAGCTTGTTTTGGCTCGTAATGGCGCCTCTTAGTAGCAACCTTGCATACAGCAATTGTTGTTTGGCAAATTTAACACAGTGGTTTAGGTTCGAATGAGCTGGCAAATTATGGCAACTTCATCCGTCCATTTGTCATCGCACAGGTCAGGTGTGTGCAGCGGCGTTTCTAGGATTTGAGGACATTTAGGGCTAAGCTCAGACCACTGTCGGGGGGGCCTCTCTGGCACTTTTTTTGATGAACAAGTTGTGATGCTTTTTTAATGCACTCTGGCATCATATTTACATCCAGTAATCAAATTCCCAGTGTTAATACATTTATTTTCATTGTGAATTAGAAAATAACCATCTGTAGTGTATATTCATTATCAGTCCATTGCTGACCATTTAAATAAATACAAATAAAATAAAGAGCTAAAGTATGTTCAATATCAGTCCATTGCTGAGCATTTAAATAAAGAATAAATAAAAATAAAATAAAGAGCTACACCATTTTTAAATCACCCCAAGCATTGTTTTCTGCATTTTATGTTTTGTAAAAAAGGTTTTCATATCGGCACATATCAGAAAACATATACACAGATACCGATAGATACTGATGTGTTTGCTCTATACTGAACAATTGAAGTAATAGATGTAGTAGATCTGCTAAAGAGGAGTGTTTTGTTCTCAATTCCACTGATGGCAAAATCAAATTTAGCAGCGAAGGCCATTCAGAGGAATTAAACAACTCCACACGAAGAGTCTTTTTTACTAAGCTAACACAGTAATGGATATGTCGGTGGGGGTGTATGTGACCTACAGTAGAATGAGAAATGCTCAGTAAACCTTAACCGTACACAAGAATCAGGGGATAGTGAGAAGACTGCTATTAAATTACACATATGTCACTCACAGTACGATAACAAAACACTCCCAGGACCCCGGTCTGAAACGCTGCGACGCTCTCACCATGTTTTTTTCCAGAAAGCTTACTAAGTAAATAGGAATGCTGCACACAGACACACACTGACATTTGCCAGATGCTCTGTGCTAATTAGGGCCAAGTATGGAGTGTGTGAGAAACCACAAGTGCACCGCTGGCCGACCTGTAAGACCTGACTGGGGCGGAGCTCTGTGTTTGTACTCTGAACGCTTGAACATAACAAACTCAGGATTTGTTATTCGGAGCAGGAATTTGTTGTTTCAGTTTTCATACAAGGAGAAGCACACAAGTTCCAGTTTTCTTCGATGCAAGTTACAATTTTTGACTAAGATCTCTGTTTAGTTTGGAATACAAATAAACCATTTGCAATGTGTTTTACTTAGCAATCCCGGGATCTCCCAGAAGCTCCAGTTAGATGCATGAACAGATATTGCTCTTTAAGATACTTACGTTCTTGCAGTTCAGCGCTGCCTGTGTGGGTGAGCCACAGCAAAACACAGGTGCTGAGAAGCGCGGCGCTTACGCCTTGTTGCTATTTTCGGCCGTTTACCATCGGCACATTATCCTTTTCAGGTATGACATTCATCATTTATCACCTAGCCTCCACGTTTTCAAATCTAAGCCACCATACCGCCTACAAGCTTCCAAATATAATCTACCCATATCCAAAGACCTGTCCCTCCCTCCTGCATAATGACCCACTCTGCAAACCCTCCTCCAGCCCCAGAATGGTGGTGGTGGGGCACTAAGCAGGAAGTGAAAGGAGACCTGAAAGCACCAGCCACCCACAGACCCCCCCCCCCCCCCCCCCCCCCCCCCCCGCGCCCCCCGG
>JAOVVB010011027.1:0-16731 GCA_028570985.1 Heterobranchus longifilis | reverse complement strand
TCTGTGTGTGCATGTGCGTGTGTGTGTGTGTGTGTGTGTGTGTGTGTGTGCGTGCATGTGTGTGTGTGTGTGTGTGTGTGTAAGCCCCTGCAGTGTTTGACACTAAAAGCGATGTGACTCTTTGCCAGGTCAGCTATATGCTGTTGTCTGCATGCTGCACAAGATAAAAGGAGAATAGTTTTCAATGTAAGGTTGCACACACAGGGCTGGGGATTAATCCAAATACAAGTATTCGTATTATGTATTTAAAATACAAAGTATGAGTAACTGTATTCTGTTACAGATACAGTTGAAATTGGTGATATTCTGAATACAGTTTCTGTCTTTAAAAACTACATTACACCAAGGAGGTTATGGTTTGGGGTTGTTTGTCTGTCAGCCGGATTATGGAGAAACTACTGGTCTGAATTTAATTTTGTTGGAAGGATGTAGCATGGGCCAAGGAAGAACCATTTAAACTTTGGATCGGATCCAAATGACGGGGCGGATACACACATTTTTTTCCCCTTTTGTTAACATTGTGAGATGGTGGAGGTCTGCGGTCTCTGAGTATCCTTCTTTTGGTTTTGTCATACTTGCTCTAACATTCATATGAGGCATTTCACACAAACAGATTTTTTTTTTGTGCAACAATTTGTGCATGTGGGGTGCAGCTGCCACACGACAATGTGAGAGGAGACGCACAGCCAGGACACTGTCTGGAATGTGGAAATGTAAGAGACAAATGAGCTCAGAGACACCATTTTGAAGTATTCCAAAAGTAATCCAAAGTATAAAGTACTGTTGGCACACTGCAGTTTCAAGGCAGAAATACTCAGCCATGATGTTGACTGCTCATTTCACTCATGATATGTCTTGTAGCCATTAAAAAACACATAGACATATTAACATGGTTAGAAAATTGATTTTCACAAGGAGGGGCTCTTTAAATATGTTACTTAATTTGAGTAATCTAATGGAATATGTTCAAAATTACATTTTAGGGCATGTATTCAGTAATCTGTAGTGGAATACGTTTTAAAAGTAACCCTCTTAGCACTGTGCGTGATGTATCAAACGTCACAGAGTTGACTCCAAGTGTGAGAGCAGGTGAAGTCCGCAGCATGTGTGGCTGTGGACTACTGTTGTAAATGACGGGATGAACATATTGTTCAAGCTCATGGCTTACTGCATGACTGCAATCACCGGATGCCTCAGAGAAACAAATGGTGAACAGATTGTGATTGTGGGGAGCGGTGAACTACAGAGAGCATCTTGTCAGATTGTTAAATTCGTTTTAGAAGTTGCAGAAATATCTACAAGGAAGTATTCTGCCTCCCGCACCATCACTCTCCATATTTCTCTCTTCTTAAATACCTTGTAAATGTCACTTTATAAGTTTGGGCTTGTCATTTGAAGCTTTTCTGCAGTTTCAGTCTTTTTTTTTAATAAGGTGACATTGAATTCCCATTGCAGTTTAGCATATATCCCAAACATCACAGGCCCCAGCAAGCACTGTTGTAAATCCTGGAAAGGATTTGTGCTCCGTCTCCAACAGATGGAATGTTGACTATCAAAGTCTTTCAAGTGCAGTGCCGGTGAAGAGGCTTCCTGGAGGTCCTGCGTAAATATTGCCCATCACTGTGTATTTTAATCAGGCTGCTGAAGATTGATGCCTGAAGCACGCCATGTTAACAGTGGGCATCCATCAAAAAGGCCACAGCATTTTGCTCCTGTCAGCACCAGGTGACACATGTATGCACGCACGCACGCACGCACACATGCACGCACTTAGAGTGATCAGAACTGAAAATATTCAGTCACATCAGTGTATGAAATATTTCATAAACCCACTACAGCAGCACCCCCAGAATTCATATTCTATTTGCAGGTCTTACAGCAGCAAAGAAAAAATGCTAGCCCTCCGATGGAACACTCCACATTCTTTAACTTGTACACAATTTCCTGAACATTCTCCACATGGAGCAATCTATTGCCAGAATGCACAGGGCTGGGGAAAGCACTATTCAGACATGGACATCTGCAGCAGCAGATATTAAACAGCAGCTGCTGGCATGAAAATTAACATTTATACATATGACATTGTATGTGGGGTTTCAGCGGTTTGGGGTCTCTACGGTGCATCTCAGAAAATTACACGGTATACGATATTACACAATTCCTGTTGTTGTCAGTTGTAGTGACCCTGAGAGGAATGAAAACAGAAGGTTTTTTTGAAAATCTTTAAACACTTTATTGTGGTTGAGGCTTGAAACCATTTTTTGGTGGAGGTATGTGTAAAAAAGCTCTAGTAAATAATTTAAATCATACATCAACAGATTGGTTGTATAGATATGAATGGTGAGGACATGGCAAAAAAAAGCCACACCCACAATAACAAGGCTTTAAGTTCTCAGGCACCACGCCTGATTTCAGGCATTTTAAAATCATATAATAATTCAATACACTGTACGCATTTCCTCCTTGACAACTTTTCAGGCTCACAAATCATTTCTTGCTTTAACCCCTGCAATAAGCATGGTAAACAAGACGGGGCAGAGGGGTGCCCCACAGTCCCCTGACGCACTGAGCACTGAGGTCGGTTGACATTGGCGCTGGGAGCGTGGCGCCCCGTGCCTCCCCACAGGGAGAGAGTGTGCAGCGCGCACTGTGTCCACTCAGTCCAAAGCCCCGGGGGAAGCTGCGACGTCTGGGCGAGGTGTGCTTTAAACCTTCACACTGGGGCCCGGGCCCTTCAAAGCCAAGAGCCGGTCGCGACTCGTGACGCACCGCCATGGAGGAAATGCGCTCTGACCACTGAGCTGAATCCCCGGGCAAACTGATCCATCAGTGATTTACATAACGTTACATGGCCAAGTGAACAGCCGGCTCCTCGTGAGCCAGCTGAGAGTCAGCTCCGACTCACGGTGTCGCACTCTTAAAAGGTCCGTGTGGAAACAAACGAAACGTTGCACGTCCTGCGATGTGACTGTCGCGCATGCGCACATTGCAATGTCGATGCTGAAACGATATATCGCACAGCACATGTCTCATGTACAGCTGTGTGAGCACGCAGATGGATGTTGGCTGTGTATGCTGAGGATGTAAAATAATTATCAGTGGTGTCAGCCACTAATGCTCCTAAATATCCACGAGGTGATTAATGTTAATAATGCATGTGAGAGGGAGAGGATGTGGTCCCAGGAGAGTTCATGCCTCATTATGGTCTGTAAGAATACCACAGTATCCTGCTCACCCTCTGTCCACTGGATATTCACAAGATTCAAGAGTGAAATATGCTCAGAGCCTTTTAAGGAAAGAATGTCAATCTTTAAGGGCATTACCGTGTGTCATGAATCAATGCTGATCGGGGCTCCTTACTGCATGTCGTCCCCGCTCTCCCCCTTTCCTGTCTATCTCCAGCTGCACTATTAAATAAAGGCTAAAGCCCCCAAAAATATCTTAAAAAATAATAAACAATGTTGTGATGATACTGTCCAAACTCTTCATCTTAAAAGGGTAGATCTGCAATTCTCCAGGTCTGTCTTAAAACAGTAGCCAGGTGCCCATACATTAACACGTGCTGTATTTGCTTGATTCTTGTTGTAATCAGTCCTCCTGTTCATACTGGCCGTTAACTCTTTCCCCGCCAGAGTATTTTTTTAAAGTTGCCAGCCAGCGGCAGCATTTTTTATCATATCCACTAATCTATCAACACCCCCAGAATATTTTTTCTATGAATATGTAAACAGTTAATATATCAAAGGAAAGAACAGAGCTTCTGTTTTTGTGTTGGTCATTTTCATCCAAAACACAACATATCAGACAAATAGCTGAGAAAATTGCATTTTTTTGACAAACAGTAATTTCTATCATCTTTGCCCACGTCTTATTTGCCGAAATATAAAAAGTTATCTGTCTACTTCTGGTAGGTCCTCTAATGTTTGAGAAATCCAGGGGAAAAAAAGAGCAATTTTTCACCTCCAGTCACCCAGCCCGACATTCACTCAGATCTACCCCAGAGAAGGTGCCCCTCGCTTGGGTAAACATCGGCCTCTCCAGCCTCCCCTCCAGCCCGGAAGGGGGCCCATATCCTGGTAAACATTATCCAATTCACGCTCACCTCCACCGGGGAGACACTCTGGCAAAGACCCCAAGATGACAGGCGTTTCTTTTCAATTCCAGCATCCCCCCCCCACAGTGTAAATACAGATTGCCGGAAAAACTCGTCAATGACGGGGAAGTGTTGTGTCATAAATGATGGAAAATCTTGTTAATGGCAGAGAAAGTGTTAACATATCCCTAATGAGGTTTCACTGTGATGGTTGGACAAATTCCACAGTCCTTGTTCTGTAAAAAAAAAAAAAAAAAAACACATTCCAAAGTATATCTGAAGCTAATATGAGGCTTTAAGTGTCTAACTTAGACAAATAAAGTTAGTATCTTATTACATAGAGGGACATTTATTGTAAAAAGACCAACTTTGGAAGACATCCACTTGATTTGTTGACTGCTGAAGCCTTATATTAGCTTTAGAATAAGTTTTGAAAAGATGTTTTGCACAGTAAAAACTCTCAAACTGACCTGAAATGGCAACACTTCGCTGCAAGACATCTCTTTCAGTTTAATTAGTCATTAATTTAACAAACTTAATAAATTAAACTGAAACTTAACTTTGTCGGAATTTTGACCAGTTAAGCAGTTAAAAACAATATTATTAGAATTAAAATTAAAAGGTAATAAAACAAAGTTTTTTGCATGGTAAACAAAAAATAGGCTGTGCAATCTATTTATTAACTGATGGTTAACTTGCAGGTGCAAACTTTGCACTAGGAAGGTGTGTTTTTTAAGCTCCTTTTTTGTGCTCCATGCATGCATGTCTCTCAACCGACTGCTGACACCGATCACAGTGGAGATCTACGCGACACGTCAGATATCAATGAGGACTGGTGCGTTAAATCGGCTGTCCTACACACAGAGTATACCAGGCAGACACGCAGCTGACAACCTCACAGCTCGATGTGGTGGAGACAGGCTCGGACATTTGCTTCACGGAGTCGCGGACAGCGACGGGCATGTACCGGACGCACAGACGCAAAAGTGGTTTGCGTCGTGGCTGCGTGACCCCTAAAAGACCACAGCTCTCCGTGGATGCTGAACCTAAGTGTCTGAACCTCCTGGACGGGTGAACTGGGAAAGTTTCCTGCTTGTCGGTTAACTGTTAATGGTCGGTTAACAAGGGTTGGCTATCGGTCAGAAAAAAAAAAAATTGCATCCCTACCCCCAGTGTTTTAATCTGTCAAAATGACGGATGGCCTTCAGCTTTTTCCGTCACTGCATTTGGTCAATGATGGAAAATATTCGGTTGACGTGACCCCTGGTTAGTCCGTCTCTCAATACTTTCTTGTTACGACTGGAGAAACCACAGGTAAAAAGACTCTATAACACAACTCTGTCTTTACTTGCCAAAAAAGTTTCAGCACACAGTTAATCAGCCAGAGGTCATCAATCTGACAGCAGGCAGAAGGCTAAGACCAGGTCATGAAAACTAGCAAAGATAAAAAATAATAATAATAATAAAAAAAAAACAGAAACACTAGGAAAACAGCTGGATCTTTGACACTGGGTACAAGCTGTTTCATTTAATAGCTAGACTGGATATTTATTGCAGATATCTGTAATTCAATTCTTTCTATAGTCAAGAAGAACATTTCAAATATCCACAATGACATTCTTCCTTGGGAAAATTACGTCACTTTTGCCATTCATGTGTATTGGGTTTTCAATTTATGTTACCTTTCAATTGAAGCCTCATACATGCATTTTGGCCTTACAGTTCTGTTAAGAGCTTTCCCATTTGGGTATGCCAAATAGGCAAACATTTCCCAAAAAAGGTGGGTGTTAAGAGGATAAAACTTAATATATTCAGTAGTAGCAGAGTGGTAAATTAGCATCCCTATTTCTAGACGTACAACTGCACGTTAAGTGGAAACAGAAAACAAGGGGAGGTTCAAAGGATGCCTGCCAAGTCACTGGAGAGACAGAGAAAATTCAGAAACAGAGTTTTGCATACGTTAAGAAGTACGGCTCCATGACATCTAGCAGAACCTCTCTACATGTAAATTATTGAGATGATTACACTAAAAATAAAAGATAAATTCCTTGGAAGAGGTTCAAAAATTCAAACCTCTGAAGCGCGGCCCTGTGCGAGGCATCATCCTGCCGAGGCTCCTTTGATCATTGTTGGCATATTTGACGATAATGAGGGAACTGCAAAGAGCGGCCTGGATAAACATTTAAAATTCAACAAATTAGCTAATTAGCTAAAGAGACAGAGCAAGCACGCAACAGTGACAGTACAGGGGGAGATGCAGAGTGTATTTCCTTCTGTTATCATTGTTTCTAATGCTGCTGATGTTTAGTGTTACAGAGCAATACTCCCTTTATTATTGATTGAATTCAGATGAGAATGTGTTTAGCACAGGGCACAGCCACTTCAAAGTACTACAAGAAAGCGCAACATTCTGAAATTTTACTTGTTTATTTCCATTAAAACAAATAAAGCGTCTCCCTGCTCTCTTCTTATCAAAAACTGACCGGGCAGTCGCTGGCACCTTTGCCATTATTTCGCACTAAACAGAATATATATGCACCAAACACCAAGGCTTGTACATGTGAAAACTTACTGGGCAATATACCGGATTCGGATTAGCAGCATTAGGAAAATCTGCTCCTGTTATACTTTGGACACATGCTTAAATCAAATCAAGGCATGAGGTCCCTGAATTTGCATCAGTAATTTGTATACTTGTTTCAGTTCACCTGCAGACCAACTGAATGACAAACAGCTAAGGAGTGCTCGGCAGGGAAACATACAGGTGGGTAACATGAATAAATAAGGATGAGCAGAAACAAATTGTGGTTATAAATAGCTCAAACAGCAAGCAACAGTGCTTGAAATGAATGCACAGTACAACCAAACGAGCAGTGGGACTTTGCTGCGTTGCTCTCGGCTGGTCGCGCTTTTGGAACATCTGTCACTCACTTGATGCCCGTTTCATTGAAGTGCTCACTTGCTGGAGGAGAGAAACTAATGATCAAGCATCCAAGCAATTAGTCAAGTGTAAAGAACACCTAACGTGGCCTAACATGGCCTGTGTTCACACAATTATGTTATCATATAATAATCTATAATCCATCCAATTCAATAACAAACAGACCAAATCATAACCTTGCCAGAAACTCATGTAAAAATGTAAAACCATTACCTACATAACAGAAAATACATCATAGGCATACAAAGCTTCATATCGGCATCAAATAGGCCTAACCAAAAATAAAATGTTAGATAAATAGGTTATCGCAACCCAAAAAGACTGCAGTCAGACAACCAAATACACAAATTGCAAAATCCAGCATCGTAGCAAAACCATAAAAAGTGATCAAATACTGTCATGAAATGTAAGCCACAAAAAAACACAACCTTTTTAAAACTATAGGATGGAAGATCATAGAACCAATGATGATGACGTCAAGGTAAATCGGTCCTCCCTTATCCAACAACGATTGAATACATCTCATGTCAAATATTTCTTAAATTAAACTAGTCAATAATATGAGAGAGTGAACTACTGAATTTTGTATATAAAATGACAACTTGCGTAGTAATACTGTTTTCACAATATTTTCAGCTAAATGTTGACAGAAGCAGCCCAAATTTCATCTACCAGCCCAATGCTATATTCTCCCATCAAAAGTAGCCCAATTGGGCAGAAACCAGCCCCAATATGGCAACGTTGCATTCAAGTAACAAAGCCATGAATGTATTATAAGACCTGGATACTGAAATCTTTTATGAATATAACTCACTAAGTGCATGAACCAAGACAGTTTGCTAGCTCCTAGAACTGCACTGCACATGTTGACTGATGAGGGACTGTTCATCCAGTAAGCCAGACTAGTAGGAATGACTGTCCTAAACTTTTTGATTGATAAAAGTGATTGATCACTGTAAGTTAACTGTGATCACTATAAGCCTTTACCATGGTGTGAAAGAAGAAGCAGTTTTTGCTCCTCACTCATTACTCCCCTCTGAGGTGAGCAAGGCTCCAGTGGAGCTGCTCAGACTGTGAATGTACTGCTAGCCTGGCATCGCCAGACTAATTCAAAATGTGAATTAGTCTGGTACCTTTCAATTGATTTTTGATTCCCAACAGCGCAGACCTCTGAATAGAGCTACAGCCAATCAGAGCAACGAAACTGAGGCGGCAGATATCAGCCAATCAGCACCTTTGTTTCAGTTTTGCGTACAACACCGTTATGTGCCGGCCGTTATGTTTCGTTTTTAGTTTGTGGTGAAAGTGGCTGACAGGAAAAATAAAATGGTGCAAACTTTCTCTAATTACTGCTATGAAGTACACTAAAATGTGTTTCTGAAAGCATTTTAGGCATTATAGGCAATACCAGTATCTTGATTCATATTTGATCAGCACTGCTTATAGTTTGACAGTTTGGTCTGAGTTTCGTGCCTGGTGTGTTGCGCTGGACGGAAACTCTGTAGCTACATTCTAGCATGACGGTCCTCTGCCAGACATCGTCTTAAACCCGCCCCATATGAAATAAATGGTTGTGATTGGATCTACGAGTTTTGAGTGGAGGGGAAATCTGTTTGAATGGGAGAGAGGCCAGACGGATCCTGCAGGAGAAAACGAAACATTGGCTCAGCAGGTAACGGCTGGATACCAGGCTAGTGCTGGGCAGCTTCCAGGGGTCAATTTGGTCAAATCAACTCTGTAAAAAGTGAAACTTCCCTGAATAAAGAAAGGTAAAAAACATAAAGTGCTCTGATACTTGAACAATAAATTACCCAGGAACACCAAACCTCTTAACAAGTGAGTGGAAGAAAATCAATTTTAAAAAACTGCTGACAAGCCATGATAGCTATTCATTGTGTGTGTGTGTGTGTGTGTGTGTGTGTGTGTGTGTGTTTCTATTAGAAAGAGAACGTGAGGAAGGGAGGGTCTGATGAAGAAACATTTACATAACACCGGCTGGTAAAAGGGGTCTTAATGTACGATGAAACCCGGGTGGGGACTGCTTACATTTTGTTGTTCACAATGCATAAAACATTTAACAATGCATCTTTAATTAAAAAGAAAAACTAAAATATAGTCAACAAAATATGCTTGGGTTTTAAAACAGGTGCTGGCTTATTTGCTGCTGAAGCGTTTTCTGCCGATGCGTCTAAATGCCTTCAATATAGATTCATTGGTATGCTGAATGATAAATGAGGCCCATTATTGCACAATTCTCTGAGGATAATACACATGCACGCACTGTCCAGCCCACCTAACACACACGCACACACGCACACACACACACACACACACACACACAAAGTTAGTGTTGTGTGCACAAGCTGTCGACTGTGCTGCCATGGAGCCACTGTGGACTTACCTGCAGGTGTGTGTGTGTGTGTGTGTGTGTGTGTGTGTGTGTGTGTAGTGCAGAACAGGTGGGTGCTACAGAGGAGTGTGCCAGCACTGCAGAGGTAGAGGCAGGGAGGGGATCAGTGAGACGAGGGAGCGGGAAGCACTGCGCGGAGAGGCAGAAGGCATGACACCTTTCTGTCTTTTCTCTGATAAGCTTCATCTCCTTTCATGTTGTTTTTCTTTTCTTATTTCTCTCCCTTCAGTCTCGTCTTTGTACTGTATGTGGTGCGTGTGGAGGCACACTGATGAATAATAGAGCTCAGTTGAGGCTGAAGGCCCACTGGGCCTGTCGCACATTACGCACCCCTCCACATCCAAAAATAAATTGTACACTTAATTAACAATTGGTGCATCTACTGCAATGTGTGAAAAGTCATTGTAAGTAATGAGGAAAGTTTTCACCAGCCACTGTTGTCACATAGGTGTTCCTGAGGAGAATCCGCACCAAAACCCCTTTCACATGTGCACTGCAACCCTGAACTTATCTGGACATTACCCGGACTATCTGTATGCGAGGACACAAATGTCCGAATCATTCAGACCGGACATTAAACAGACTTTACTGCAGCTCCCTGGTACTAAAGTGTAATGTCCGATTGAGCTCGTGTGAATAGAGCTGCTAACAGAACTCCAGACATCACATGACTCATTTTGTTGACACCGCCATGTTGCCAGTAAAGCTGTGAGCAAAAATGAATGGAGCCAGCTTTGATTTCAAGCCATCAGGACATTGGGCGTTAGATTGCAAAACTTGATTTGCTTGTTAATTATGAATTGGCTACGTGGCCGCGGTGTAATCAGTGTCATGTCCTGCCTCCTGCATGCTCTATCCAGGCGCCACCCCTCGCCTACACCAAACGGAGTATTTCCAGTAAGCGAGAACGTGTCTGGCACGGACAATCTCCTGTTGAGTGTGAGAAAGGGAAACTCACAAATGTGCTGCACGCAAGAAACAATAATATATCAACTAAAAAGTGTTGGACATTTCAGTTGTCGAACGTTGGGAAGCCTCAACACGTCCTGGGTTCATTGAGAGACGCTGTGAGTGTGACCTGCAGCTCTCTACCTCTAGTTAACGGTAACAGAAAAGGTCAGTCACACTCCTGCCAGACCTTAGGCCTTCCTGAGTGCAGATACTCGAGTAATTCCCATTGTCTCCTCTGGTAAAGCAGAAGCTTACTGGTCAAATCAATCACCACTTTGGCACATTCACACCCAGCGACATCAAAAGATTGAGCTCCTCTTTTCTGTAATCTTTTTTAGACTGTTTTCACTCCACTGTGCTGTGGAATTTCGGGACAGCTACCCAATTAATTTCTAGCCACTGGTATGTCAGTGGTATTACTGTTGACATGTTCCAGCACCACAGACGCATAAACCCATGCGTGTGTTTCTAGTCAGTGCACACTGAATCCACACATTCCTCTCCATGACTACAGCTACTGGCACAAAGGAAGCACAAACGGTCAAGGTTGTCCGACAGCTGTCACTTATTTTCTCCTTCAACGGGATTACAGCTTCTAAGAAGGAAAAATGACCTGGAATATCTGGCGAGGGAAGATTACCTGGAATTGAATTATTCAAATGTGTGAATGCAATTTGAGATAAGGCAACAGGAATCTCTCCAGTGTCCTTTGGAACAAGTTGAACATGCTAAAGAGATGTGCATTATTACCTCCATGAGACACAGTCAGCTACAATACAATATGTTAGCCTAACTGATGAATCTATCAGAGAATCAAATATTATTCCAAAAGCCTTTCTGCTTCTTACAGTAAATGCCTCAAAGGTTTTTCAGGAAGGCAGTTTCTGTCCTGGGGTGGATCATCATGGACACACACTGTCCCCCTCCCACCGTGTGCTGGTCACACTCAGGAGGATTGCGTACCGAACTCAGTACTTTTAAGGGCACTGACCGAAATACGTTGGTACTACCGAGTACCGATTCACGTTAAATCAATCAAGTGCCAAATTTCGGTACCTGAAAGCACGACTGGTGACGGACTGACAGGCTGCAGGTTGTCTGTATGCCCTGGTGACGGACTGACAGGCTGGAGGTTGTCTGACTGATCTGATGACACCACGCTGCACCACGGAAAACCTTTCTTCCTGTGGCCATCAGACTCGACAACTCATCCACCGCAGGTCGAGAGACGGACGGCAGAGACATGAGGACCTGAGGTGGCTCCAGCCTCCATTTCAGCTCTGATCTCTCTCATTCTCTCTCTCTCCTTCTTCCTCTCTCTCTGGATTACTGTCTCTCGTGGACTACATTGGATCCTTGTCATTACAACTCAACTCCTCACAACTGGCTCACGGGACATAATGTGCAAAAAGGAAATATCATCATGGACATAATCATGAACATTCTCTACTAAGCATGCACTCTTGAACTCTTTCAATACAGTAACTAACTCAGATTTGACAGTACAAACAGATCTATATGCAATCCTACCATATTTGTCATCCATACTGTTAACCTGTGTTTGGCATTGTATATATATATATATATATATTGTATAGATTGGAATTGCACCTTATTTGCACCTTACTGCTAAGTTATTTTAGTCTTAAGTATATTTGCACTCTTTGGGCTCTATCTTACACCTGGTGCAAAGTAGTTCCCGACTGACGCAGTTTTCATGTTTATGCTCAGTGCCCACATTGGCTAATCAGCAAATGTACTTGTGCTCATATGTGTGCCCATGGGTGTGTTGGTCTTAAAATGAGGTGTGGTCAGGCACAATGTTGGCGTATTGCTATCGTGAGGCAGCAAAAAGTGCCTCCAGCATTTACCAACAAAAACCTGGTCTAATGTCAATGGCAATGAGTATTTTCCTGCTATTTAAAGGATGTGATGGGCAGATCACAGTTATATCTGCGGCCCTGCTGTTAATCCACAGATAATTAACATTAAGATTAATAGCGGATGGGTTTTGGGTGGGTGAAATAATACATCATTAATGAGGAAAATATTAATTCAACTCTCTAAAATGTGAATATAGCAGAGAGCAGAACGGAGCTGCTGTCTGCTGCTGCTCCTCTGTGCGTTATGCACAGCTTAACTTCATTGATTATTCCAGAAGCTAAATGTTTAGTTCCGTTTCCTCTGTCAAGTTTATAAATACAGTTTTTAATTTTGCTAAATGTCCCATGATATTTTCTGCAGTGACATTACTGCGCGCATGGAGACGTTTACAATTACTGAAAGCAGCCTCCTAATCATTAAAGCAAATTGATAAGGAAAACAATCGATAAAGAAAACAATCAATACAATACATCATTCAAAAAGCAATAACTTACAGCTACACTGATATAGGGGAAGTGAAAATAATGTATTGGGGTGGCAGGTGGATGATTTAAGCTTAAAAGCAGATTTGGATGGCTCCATGCATCATGCTTGTTCCAGTTAAAAGTTAAATAAGTTATTGGTGCATCGTCTCATATGCAGTCAGATGGAGTTGTTGATGGAACAGAGGAGATGACCGAGGAGACGACAGAGGACACGATGGAGGGTTCTGCCACTTCATGCATGAGGTCCATTTCCTCAGCAGAAAACCACTCGCTTCTCCAATTTCCCAAATCCGCTGTCTAAATATCAATGCACTGCAGATGCAGGTGCACCTGCTTTTAAAGGGGATGGGAGATGACCACTCTGATTGGCTGAATCCATGTTAGGCCCAAAACACACCTATGATTAATTAAGAGACTTTATACAATCCCTTTGCGCCGTGCGCCTTACTTTGCACATGGACTCTGCACAGTGAGGCAGCCTAAAGTCTCTTGCACCATGCACTTTAGACCATGCGCTATAGATTGTTTAAATAAGGCCCTTTGTATCTGCACTCTTCTAACTTGCGACTTCTACATACACATTTCCCTCACGATGATTACAGTTTGATCTCATCTTAAAGCGTGTCAGTAATAAACTGCCAATATCCAATTAATTCATAGGACATTAGAGGTCATCAGCTGGGAGTGTGCAGCATATTAATTTATGACTTCAGTTTATCATGAGACACATTTTGTTTCTTCTGTAAATAATAGTTCAATCAAAGGAGAAACTGACTGGCCTAAATAATATTCCAGACACAGTTTATAGAACGCATATATCACATCTGACACCTGAAAACTCCTTTTTTATCCTTCCACACATTAATTGCATGTCTTTTCCTGAATTCACATGACAGCACACACAAAGCAGAGGTAGGTATCAGAGCAGGAACATTTAGTGCACACTGCAGTTAGGCTGTCAGCCTGCATGAGACTGCATGAGGTAGAAAAGCCAAGAATAGACAGCTGCGAACAGGAAGGAAACACACCTGCATTACGAGCAAACACTTCTCACAAACATTCAGTTTGACTCTGTTGTAACAGTTTTACTAAAGAAGAAGCAAACTGCATTACATATAACTTGTTTTAAATAACCTGATTCACACACCATTTTGGGTCAAGAGTGCAAGTTACCTTCCAACATTACACACATATTAAGTGTCAACCTCTTAATTTCCTGTATTCTGATTCATTTTTATGGTGGAAATGTCTATTTATGTCAAGGAAAACACCAGATGGTAATTGAAAATATAAAAATATAATGTAATATAATGCAGTAAGGCTCTCAGGCATCCTGTATTGCTTTAAATATTTATTGTCCTGGGGCCGTATTACAGAAACTTCCCATCTTAAGTCTTAAATTAAGATTGGAAGAGTCCAAGATAGGATTTTTCTCAATTTGGTATTACAGAAGCAAATCCTAAATAACTTTAGGAATCCTATCTTATCTTACTGCATCCTATCTTATCTCAGGTTAGGAAATCCTAAATACTCAATCCAACATTGGTTATCAACTTTTATGTCTGTTACCTAGCAACCACTGCTACTTTTCTCATGTCACCGAACTTAACAACTTTGTAATGGTTGATTTTCTCATTGAAACATACTGAAACATAGGAACATACAAAATAATGGCGCAAAAACAAAGATGGACATTTAAATTCAAGACAGATGAGTTAGAGGTATTGGTAACATCTGTAGAGATTTTCTTTTGGGGAAATTTAGCGTAAAACAATGCTAACTTGAGAGGCTAAGATAGCAGACATTCCATCATAGCCAAAAGAAAACAAGTACACTGACAAGTGATATGAAGAGGAAGGCCCACTCCCAATCCCAATCCCCACCAGGATGGGGGAATATCCGTGCAGAAATATATCCGATCACTATCCGCCAAGTTCTGATCTGGCGCATCTGATTACAAAAGTCATTGAAAAGACAACTGTAACCATGGCGCTAGTCTTCCCTCCTCGTTGATGTCTTTTGTTTGGGAAAGTGACCTTTTTAAATGTGAATGTGGCACTTACTCATGTCAATGATACATTCATTGGTAGCCCTTCATGGTAAGGGTACATGAATTATCATGAATTTGTGCATGACTTAATGCATGAAAAGCATGAATTAGTAGTACTTCATGAAGTATCATGAATGTCAAAGAATTAATAGTATCTCATGCATGAGTTAATGAAAGAACAATATGTTAATTAATGCAACAACTAAGGCATGTCATTCATGATTTCCAAGTTATTAATGATGCTCATGTCTTCTTCAGAGGTAAGTCTGCTGTTAAAGGGACAGGACAAAAAAACGAACCAATCACAGAACCCGGTTTGGGACTCTGGACAAAGTTTAGAGAAGCAGCGGTACACTGCTCTTCATCAGAGATGGAAAACTGAAACTCATAACTAATAATAACTAATAACTGAAAACACTTCTGATCACAAATCTCACATTGTGGCATGTTGTTCACAAAAATATTAACTTTAAAACCTCCGATAAAGTGACAGTCCCAAACAGAGCAAAGCTGTCTCTAAAAGGGGGACACTGCCCCATTTCACCCACACCTAATGGATTATGGGATACTAAGGGCTGTAAAGGCTACACAGGTTGTTTCAGACAAAATAAGGCAGCATTTCTCTGAGTTCTGACATAACTGCGAAACTGAAAACCTGAAAGGAGACATGGACACATCTTTAAAATGTTCACCTATGTTTAGGGATGAAATATCCGTTTCAGATCAAAATCCACAGATATCTATTCCATAAGATTGTCTCCAGGATGGCTTTATTTCACTCTAATGATTCACAGAAGACCGTGGATGCCATCTGTGAGCAAAATAAGCAGAAAGGGGAAAATAGTGAGGGTGTCAGAAAGTGGAAGTATGGTACAGAGGTGGAAGCGGAGCAGTTCCCAACCTCAGCAGAATGGGTGACTTGATATCCTCAACAAACAGGGATCAGTTCACTCTGTTTACTTTTCATTTCCAGAGAAAATGTGTGCTTCATTGATACGTTCCAGATGGCCAACTCCTGCCTTCATAACTCACACATCATTCAGTGCGGCAGCCCCGACCACATTAATGATATCTGCAACACCAACCACATTAATGATATCTGCAACACCAACCACATTAATGATATCTGCAACACCAACCAAAATAATGATATCTGCAGCACCATCCGTATTAATGATATCTGCAACACCAATCACATTAATGATATCTGCAACACCAACCATATTAATGATATCTGCAACACCAACCACATTAATGATATCTGCAGCACCATCCGCATTAATGATATCTGCAGCACCAACCATATTAATGATATCTGCAGCACCATCCGCATTAATGATATCTGCAACACCAACTACAATAATAATGTCTGCAGCACCAACCGCATTAATGATATCTGCAACACCAACCATATTAATGATATCTGAAACACCAACCGCATTAATGATATCTGCAACACCAACCGCATGAATGATATCTGCAACACCAACCATATTAATGATATCTGCAACACCAACCACATTAATGATATCTGCAACACCAACTGCAATAATAATGTCTGCAGCACCAACCGCATTAATGATATCTGCAACACCAACCACATTAATATCTGCAACACCAACTGCAATAATAATGTCTGCAGCACCATCCGCATTAATGATATCTGCAGCACCAACCATATTAATATCTGCAACACCAACCATATTAATGATATCTGCAACACCAACCATATTAATGATATCTGCAACACCAACCACATTAATGATATCTGCAAGACGAACTGCAATAATAATATCTGCAACACCAACCACATTAATGATATCTGCAACACCAACCAAAATAATGATATCTGCAACACCAACCACATTAATATCTGCAACACCAACTGCAATAATAATGTCTGCAGCACCATCCGCA